>VYZP01079541.1:0-13192 GCA_013400635.1 Hypocryptadius cinnamomeus | reverse complement strand
ATTTACTTGATGCTTGGTGTGCTCAGCTAGAGGAAGCTACTCTGAGTTACCAGTGAACCGCAATAAAGAATGCCTGCTATCTAATACTCAAAACTCCATTAGAAATTTCCTATTCAACCAATTTTGATGTCACTATTGCTTATTATTTGGGAGAAGAGACCATCCCCCAGATTGCTACAATGAGATCCTTGTTATCTGTCCTATCACATAAATGCAGAGAGTGATAAATCTCCCCTGCGTGCTCTTTTCTCCAGACTAAAAAACCCCAGCTTCTTCAGCCTCTCCCCACAGGACTTATTCTGCAGACATTTTTGCTAGCTCCACTGTCCTTTCCAGACATGATCCAGCACCTCAATATCTTTCTTGTTGTGAGGGGCCCAGAAGTGAACACAGTACTCAAGGTGAGGCCTCACCAGGGCCAAGTACAAGGGGATGATCCCTTCTCTGGTCCTGCTGGCCACACTATTTCTGATATCCAGGATGCTCTTGGCCTTCTTGGCTACCTAGGCACATGCAGGCTCATGTTCAGCTGCTTTTAACCAGCCCCCCCAGGTTCTGCTCCCCCAGGCAGCTTTCCAGCACTCTGCAAAACTGTAGCAGCAAACGGGGCTGTTGTGACCCAAGGGCAGGACCCAGCACTTCACCCTCTTGAACCTCACACAGCTGGGCTTGGACCATTGGTCCAGCCCGTTCAGACAGCTCTCTAGAGCCTTCCTAATCTCCAAGAGATCAGCACACTCACCCAACTTAGTGTCTCCTGCAAACCAACTGATGATACACTTGTGATTCACTCACCTGGGCCATTGAACAGAACTGGCTCTGACACAGAGCCTTGGGGAAGGCCACCAGTGACTGGCCACCAGCTGGGAGTGACTCCATTCATCAGCACTCCCTGGGCCTGACCATCCAGCCAGTCTTTAACACAGCAAACAGTGCACCTGTCCACGTTATGAGCAGCCAGCTTGTCCAGGAGAATTCTATGGGTAATTGTGTCAAAGCCTCTACCAAAATTCAACAGACAAGATCCACAGCCTTTTCCCTCATCCAGTGAGTGGATCACCTTGTCACAGATGGAGATCAGGACCTGTCTTTCACTAAACCATGCTGCTGGATGTGATGCCCTGGTTGTTCTGTACGTCGTGCATGAATAGAAAAATACATTAAATCTCTAAAGAATGATTGTGACAATTAAAACACATACATAGATCTAGATATTGGATAAAAAATATTGATATATTATCTTTTTTTTGGGCAATAATGGGAATAAGAATATTTACAGAATAAACTAACCATTGCTGCTATCAGAAGACTTATGACACAGTCTTCCTCAAATATCATAGCTGAGTATGTAAGAGCATTATAGCATTTTTTTTGGAAACCTTCCTAGTTTAATCAAATCATAGCTGGATCTCATGATATTCAACCATGAAAGCTAACAGAAATAATATATTGAAAAGTAAAAAATTAAAAATAACTCAGGCATTTTATTAAAGTATTTGATTCCTTTGTCTTGAGGGATGTTAATAAGTTATTAAAGATCTACTTTAAGGAAAAAAAACATAGATATCCTTTAATGTTAGGATCTTTAACTGCTTATTTTTAAATAGGCGTAAGTTTGGGAAAACACATAAGAAAATCTACAAACTTAAGTTTTCACAACGAGTAGAAGACAGATTACTTTTTAAAGATATGTCTAGGTCTGGAAAGACGAAACTTCATAGGTACTTCTTTCAGCCTGTAAATACTTAGCATAATTAATCTGAATTCTCTGGTCCGTAGGAAATTTTCCAGTTCAGAAATGCCCCCTTCCCAACCCTTCAATATGTCTCCAACATGAAAGCTTTCTCAGAAACTTTTTACTTGCTGCTAGTGAAAGGTGGTTGAAATCTTAAAAATGAGACAGAATTTCCCATATATTACACAATATTATTTAAATAAAATTAAAAGACATCATGAATGTCTTGTTTTCTCTCCTCTGAAGTGCATCCTGAAGATAGACTCCACCTTTTAACTGCAATATTTGATCACAGATATGTTAAAATATGAAATTACAATATCTTACTTCTTCTGTTCATGATTTTCTTTCTTACCTTCCCATTTTGTGCACCATATTCAGCTCTTTATTTGACTAGATGTTTCTTGCAGATCATCTGAAAAGGCAGAAGTTGTAGATACTGTTTATAATTGTGGTAGATTATTTTTAATTTTTGATTTTATCTAAAACCATTGTTTTAGACAATCTCATTTGCAGTGCCATTTCAAGTTGAATGACAGCAGGTTGCACGTCATCACTTCTTCATATACTTGCCCATCTTTGGACAGTTTTCCATCAGCTTTCAAAATGGACAAAGAAACATTACAGAAGCAAACTTAAGCCAAAGGGCAGGTTGTGTAGAAGTCCACTGTGACCAGAGATGCTTCACAACTCCTGCCTCAGGCTTGCCTGCAGTGAGGATACTGCTGGACTTAGCTTAGCAGAGGTGACTGCTGTTTCATGGAATATTCCACGGGAAGAATTTAGCAACATTACCTTCCTTCCCAGTGCAGCAGAGGACCAGCCAGCCTAGGGCTGGGCACAATTGGCAAAGGAAAAAAGAAAAAGATTTTACTACCTACATCTATTGCCAGCCATTCTGTAATGTGACCTTTGGTCACATTCAGGTCCTTTTCTCTACCCTGGTACCAGAACTTACTGGAGTGCTCCAAAATTTTGCTGCTTCCTTTATCTTTGACTAACAGAGCCTGACTTGTTTAAATTTCATATTTTCTTGATTTTTGGAAGTTTGATTTTTGTGTCTGTATGTGTGTGTCTTGTTGACTCTATGAAGAATAGGAAGGAGGTGGGGAAGAAATAGCTTCCAAGGACATGAGGTTCTGTGAAGCTCTGTCATAGCCTCCTACATCAAGTTCAATCTGTTTAAATAAATGGCATGGCAGTAGTTGGGCCTTGTTCAGTAATCCAATTGCTCAGAATCAAAATGTGCCGGAGGCAGCATTCGATGATGGGTTTTAAAATCAAAGAGCTCTCTCCAGCACTTCTGTCCAGGCACAAGGAAGGGTGCTGGGCTGACCCTGCAAGAATGTCAAAGGCTTTTGATACCCCAGTCTGGTATTTGTCACAGGCAGCAGCTGCCAGTGGGATTCAGCATAACTACTTTCCTCTGTAACACAAATATCTGGGCAGCAGTGGCTTTAGGAAGAGAAGTGTAGGGTTGAGAACTACTGCAACTGTCTTATGTGACGTTAGAATTTCTAAGTGTTTCTAAAGATTTCTGAGTTCTTTACTTTTTTCTGACATCAGGGTCAGCTGCTACTTTGAGATGCGGAAACTGAATGAACCTATCTATTTCTCCCACCTTCCTCTTGAAATCCCAGTGGTTTGTAGAGATAACTAAACCTCAAAGCAAATCTGACCTAGTGCTTCTTGACAAGACTATGTCAAGTTCAGTAGTCAGACCTGTGAAAAGATTCACTGCAGTACTATAAGAGCAGACTTAAGGGTCTCCAAGAGAAAATCTAATCTCACGTGTCTTTCTCTAGCATGACGAGTCATCTCAGGTTGCCTGGTGCTGGTATGACTGTCTGAAAAATTTAACAGCTCTTTCTACTTGTTAAGGAAGGAAAATGTGATGATAACTTTCCAGTTCATTTGGCAGCACTTTCCCCTGAGTTCTCCTTGAATTAGTTACACTTGCACATCAAAATTGATTTGAAAACAGGGCCTAAAAGAATACAGATACCTGAGTGAACTTGTGCTTTCAGAGCTTGCAGTTCAGTGGAGAAAGAAAACGCATGTGTTTTGCAGGAATCTATTAAAGAGCAAGCAGACATTAAATACATATATGGTGAATCTACAGAATGAAAAGCCACAATTAAAAATCAAATAAATAAATCAAAACACTAAAAGTAGTTAAATTAGCACTTTGAAGTTCACTCATCATGCTGTGAAGCTGAGATTATTTTGCACACCTTTTTATTAAGAAACATTTTGAGGGGAGGGGTGTTAGAATCCTAAACTGACTAGCAAGTTAAATCTCAGCCAGTATTTTAGTCAATCTAGTGCCTTGACTCAAACAGGTGAAGTGCATGTGTCTGTAGGACTCACACAAAAATTCTGCACATTATATCGTCCCTGAAGAAAGTGAAAATTCCTTCAGGCTCCTAGAACAGCTCTGGCTTGCCACTTTCCATCACTGATCCTACTTTCTTTGACATTTTGTGTCTTACTGTGTAAAACAACAAAGTCTAGAATCAAATCAAAGGTAGTGGATTAAGAAAGACATCTTCAGCTCACAATATATTTACTAATTTCATGCCAACCCAACATACAGAAAATGTTTTTAGGAAGCAGTTAAATAACTCTTCCTTGCAGAGATGGGCACACGTTTTCTCCATACATAGACATATCAATGACAGAATAGAGACAGATAGAAATCTGTAGAAGGGTGTAATTCTTCTCCAGTCACTCACAAAAATGTTATATGGTATCTGAAATTGAAGTTCTGTTCAGGCCTGAAAATGCAGAATCATTTATCTTTTGACAAAAGGGTCCTCATTGCTTATTTCCACCGCTGTGTGGTCTACTCAGAAAGGGAAGGACCACAAAATTTTGTCTCCATTTCATGACACAGTAAGACCTCTTTCCTTCTGCACCTCCTTTTATTCTTTGAAATGTATTACTTCATGTATCAGCTTCAGAGTTCTAATTGATTCAAAATCAGCTAAGTGAATGTACATTTTCTGAATTTAGACTTCTCTCCAGTTTTTAAGGTTGTCTTAGCAGCCTCTGAGCCCAATGGTTTCATAACTAAGCAGTATTTAATCACACTTGCTTCAATTTTTCAGAGATCAGATTTTTAGTCTAGAAATGTGAAACAAGATAGAGACATGCATTTTCTATCTTCTCATGTGTTTTCCTATATACTACCATATCTTCCATTATTTTGAACTTCTCATTAAAGAATTAGTGAATGCATCAAAGTAGATTATTAAAGGTTAAGACAAAAGTCATTGGAAAAAATGATATTTTCTGAGGATAATTTATTATTAAAGAAGAGTTTTTAGCATTCTCTCTAAGCTTGGACTATGATTTTCATATATTCATTGTTGCAGATTTTCATACTGTTTAGTGAATTTAGTGTTGTGTGAAAACAATCAGAACACACGTTTCTTCCTTCAAGGTAAATTCTGTTGAGGCCACATGAATATGTGTGTTGTAAATAGTTCATAGTAAAATCAAGACAACTGTGGAGACAATGCTATTCTTAAACATCAGCTACAGATGATCTTTGAGTGGGTATAAATTAGAAGAGTTTTCTTGCATCTGTATCTAGTCAATATGAAAAATATTTTCAGGTTTTCTATCATTATTTGCTCCACTGAAACAATTCATTTTTTTCTAAATGATTGCTGCTAATTGTCTTCCTCTGTGAGGCAGTACATCACAGGAATGATTTGGCTTTGGAATTAAGAAGAGACACACATGGATAAAAGCACTTAATGATGAAAGATGGATTCACAGGAAATAGCTGCAGCATTTATTCACACAACGTAAACTAATAAATATGCACAGGTAAATAAATTAATTTACTGCCTTGCATCTCTAGAATGTAGATCCACTTTCTCGACTGAACAAATAGTTGATGGATGATAACACTAATCTAACAGTCTCTGTTAAGAAACTTCCAAGTACAATGGATCTGGAAGGCAGATGGTCATGATGAATCTGCATGGTGGTCCTTGGAAATCTAGTGAGTCTGGCTGGGTATATGTGGAAGTGTGACATTGTTAACAGAACCTCCAAATCAAGTTACTCTTTGCAACCTCTGGTGGGCTATTGGTGGGTTGTGGGTTGCCATCCATGAATATTGAAAGCCTTCAACTGGATTATGGAAAATTATGGAAGGTTTGTTAAGGAAGGATCTTCGTGAAAATTTATGAGACAGAGCTATCTATTCCTGCTTATTTTTAAAAGAAATCTCAAGACTATGACTGGAGGAAAGGCATTTGTAAATATTGTGCTGAAATTATGTGGTTTATCCAATGTTTCAATAAAAAGCCTCATAAAGAAAGTCATGAGAGATGGGAAAATCTTGGTAAGCAGGCTCTCATACATTGTTAATTATATAATTTATATGTATTTATGATATTATTTATCCATTTAAACAATGATAAAATGCTAAACAAGGAAGAAGAACTTTAAGAATGATGCAGTTTCAAGCTGATCTAAGGCACAATTAAAAGTTAGTTTGTTTTTTTTCCTTTTTCCCACTCTGTCTATTGTGAGCACTCATCAGTGGTCTTTCAGAGGCTCTCACACTTGAAAGAGTATGCAGTTTAATTGAATAAGCATTTAAAAATACCTGATTACCTCTTACGAATAATATCACAGCCGAGATCCATGCATTTAGCAGTTCTTTCTTAATCATATAAAACCAATACCCATGCTGTTCTTCTGCTCCTTAGGAACTAACTGTTCCTCATGCGTGATAATCACAATTGACCCCTTCATGGTAGTTCCAATTAGCTACTTCTACTTGGCTTTTCAAATCAGAGCACTTGATGATAAATTAGGAGTTGGCCATGAGGTCACGGCAAAAAAGAATAAGATACAACAAGCATAAGCTGCACTGAATGTTATCACCCCTGTATATTTTGTTCTGTAAAAAATTGCATTCTGCAATTTGAACTAATTCATTCTATTGCTTTCTCTCTAAATGAAAATCTGCGTTCCACACAGCAGGTCTGCATATTTGCTGCTATTCCACCTTTTCTCTTACTGAGACAGGTCTTAAAATTCCTCAGACTGCCTCAACTTGGAAAAAAATTGTCAAAGAACTTTACCCTTTAGCAGCTAATCTGTCATTTTTTCATGCACGGCAACCTGCCAAGGTATTTAGTGATAGCTACAAAGGTGAAAAAATAATATGCACCAAATTTCTATGATGGACAGCAAATAAGTACCAGCACATTCACTTCTCAGGAAGTATTCTCAAAATACATTTCAACTTCAGTGCCTGATCAATACAAAACTCGTGTTTTCTCCTGGTCAAATAAGGAAGAATCAAATTTGAGAAAGTTAGAAGCAAAGCTGGTTTTGTTTGCTATTTTTCAGATACGATTTTCTTTTAATCAAAACCAAAAGTGGGATCATGAGAATGTGCCTCTGACTGTACAGGAATGAACTAACTACTCTGCTAAGTCTGTGCTATTTATTAGGCATATCTGCATGGTTTAAGCAAAGACACAGTGACTCAATTACTTATAGAGACTTTTGGACTTCTTTACACTGACAATGTGTTCCCATACTTACCAAATAAAATTGGATATATAGCAGTGAAGTTTTATTTTTTAAACTTTCTATTATAGCAATCTAGAAATTGTCCTGAGCACTTCTGTATTTTTTAAGAATATAATATATATGCCTTGCTGAATATGACATGGAATTACTTAAGTCTGAGAAGCCTCCAGAAATTTCACCTTCTTTATAATTATTTTGTGGAAGAGGTGCACTGGAAAATATTTTTTTCTCACAGTTTTTAATTGTCATTATTTGGCAAAAGTATTTTGGGACCAACTATTGTTGAAGCAGAATTAGCTTAAGTATTAATTTAATACAATCTATTACCTATTTGCCTTTTTTTTTTAAGTCCTGGAAGAACTGGATCTTTTTTCCAGATACAGTAAACAACATTTCACCTGCCAAAGGAAATTAAGACACTAACTTTTTCTTGCTGCAAAAGCATTCTGAAATTCTAGAGAGAAAACAGGATACTTTTCCTTTCTTGTACGCATTCAAAAAGAGCAAATCTTACAAAGAAGGAATCAAATCCACAGAGAACCGTCTTCCTTGAGATTTCCTTTGTTATTTTCTTCTCCACCTATTGTGATTTTTAAATTATTAAATGTATATATCCATGGCTTCTTCTTCAAAAAATTCCAAAGAAGTTTGTAGATTAATGCCTTTCAAATTTTTCCTTCTAGTTATATGACTAAATATGTGACTTCATATAGAAAAACACTCTAAATGACACTATACTTGACCTTATAGAGCAAAACACTTTTGCCACTTACACTCATATGATTACACTTCTTTTTCTTTTTTTTTCTTTTTATTTTCTGTCAGAGATCAAAGCAGAATCAATTAATGACCTGTTTTAAGGGGTAACTATCTGCCTCTTTCTGACACATTTTACTGAATTTTGATTTATAATGAAAAATAATCATTGCTTTAAAGACAAAAGAATTAAAGATATACACTAACATGACACAAACACTCATGGTAAATTCACGCTCACAGGAGAACATTCCTGTACACATCTTACACATGTTGATAGATTTCAATTTCTTAAATTTTGAGTTAATGGGCAGAGTATGAAACCGTTATCTGAAATTTGCAAATTTCCCTGCAAAAAGTTATGATTAAAGAAATTAATGGTCAATGGAAGTGATAAAATTTGTATCTGTCCTTTGTAGTTAAATCCAGTGTTTCCATTTGAGTCCATATATACCAATATCATATAAAATATCTCATTTACATACACTTTAATGCCTTCATAATTCATGAGTGGTAGAATGATTGAGTTACAAAGGTCATTTGGAATAAGTTGGCATAAATTATTTATCAAAATTCAGCCTATTGTATTGGTCTGTTTATGAATCATAATTTTCAGGAACTGCTTATTCAATATTACATGTCTTTGAATATTACATACAATTTGAAATAAAGCAGAACATTTATCACAGTAACAGTATATGTCCACTGACCTAATATACAGAAGAGAGCCAGGACATTTTGTGCCCANCTGGTGTCCCGAAGCAGAGAGACTGTTGCTGTTTGGAATCGGGCAAAGCATCCTTAAGAGGGGAACCCTGAAAGCAGTTCTGATCCATGTGCAGTGGTGAGAACACTGAGAATGGAGGGAAGAAGTCACGAGGGCAAATGTACTTCGGGCGGTGCCACGAGCATCAAACCATGACAGTGCCCTTTTGATTATGCTTTGAATGCATCAGGGTCATAGAAACTGGAGAGGAGATGACTTTTGGAGATAATAGAATACACAGTTGAATAAAATAGCGATGAAGCTACGAGGCAAATATTTTTTAAAAATGGTGTTTGGTCAACCATTGCTGTAATAAAATGCTGACACAGCAATTACATATTTGCAAATGCACTCGTCAAAATTAGCATTAGCTGTGGATAGACATCATGTAATAAAAAGAAAAAAAGACTTCATCAATCAGTCTTCAAGCAAGCAAGACAGTAAAGTGAAATGTGCAAATATTTCAGTTTCACATTTTGAAAAAGGATGGGTTTGCAAGTGATGCTTAAGATTATGTAACTAATTCAGGGCAGTGAAATTACAGCAATTTATGTCAAATTTCTTAGAGAGGCTTGCTTATATTGGTTTTGTATGTATATGTTTTAATGTGAAATTGTAAAAGGTGAATTAATTACTAATACCATAAATAAGAATCATGCTTTCTTAAAGGTAATACTAATTTGAGGCAAACTTTCCCATTAAATAATGTTCTCTCATTTTATTCCATAGCACTTGCATGTATAATTATCCAATTAGGAAAGCGTGAAACAAATTCTTGTAGTGTTGTAAATTATTGAATACTCCTCCAATAAATGTAATTAAAAGAACATTGCTCCAAAAAAAATATCTCATTTTGTGTGGCATGTATTTCAGCATAATTGCACTATGTAAATTTTGAGTGAAGAAATTGTCTATGAATACCTCAGCCACTCCTCATAAAAATTCTCCTTGAAAAAGAGAGATTTATTAGACAAAAATTGAGGAGAATTAAAGCTTTGTAGAACCATACATGTTCACTCCATCCTGTTTCCAGTCAGGAGGGGCATGTCAAGGACCTAGAGGCTATTCTATACCCCATCACAACTTTCCTGGGGTGGGGATAAGGGAGGCTTTTCAGTGCAGGAGTGGTCTCCTCTGATTGAGTAAGCATGGTGGAGGTATCAGGTGCTTTGGGGTGGGGAGAGGGGAAGAGTGAGAAGCAGTGTGGTTTAGAGAGTCTCAGGGAAGCACTAAATCGGGGAGTACCATTCCTAAACCGTGACATACAAATGTGCTTAAGAACTTGACTTGCTTGCACGAATCAGGTCTCACTTCTTCTCTGTGCGTGTAGTCTATCTTTAAGGCTTGGTTGAAGTGCAGTGATAGCTTCTTGTGTAGAGAATAAATTTTTGTCAGGAGTAGCCTTTCCTAGGGCGTATACAGTATGCCCTTGTTCTCAAGAAGGAAAATAATAAAATCAAGTCTTTCTAAGAATTCTAATAGTCCATACTTTCAAAAATACCATTTGAATCATGACATTTCACTGAATTAACACTTACTGGCATTAAAAGTTATTAACACTCTCCAGGTACTTCACCTTGAATTATATCTATTCTGGAACTAGAAATTCACTGAAGAATAAGGAAAACATTTTCTAGTTCTTTTATCATATTCATGCTATTAAAGTTTGCATCACTCTCCACCTAATTTTCAAGGACCACAACCATAAAATTTTGTGTTAAATAGACCACACGATGCATGAGAAAACTGCATTTTGTTTTTAGTGGAAAAACTATCCCCTTTTTTTTTTAAAAATCTTTTTTATATTTTGTAAAGCTGTAGTTCAATTGAGGAGCAAGAATAGGTAAAATATTAAGCATTTTATAGACATTTTTATTAAAGAAAAATCAAATTCAGAGAGAGAAAAGGGAGTGTATTCAAACTTTTCTTGTTATAAATGGGATAGGAATCTCCCTCTCAAATTCTAGTTTTCATTGTCCATGTTTAATTGTTTTTATTACAATGATGTTTTTATTTTTTCATCATAATATTGTAATTCTTTCTGTTCTGGTGTAACTGTACCAATAAATGTGACTGGTCACTATTAGAAGCTTAGACAAAATAAATATTTAGGAATAATAAGCAAAAAAACCCTGCAGTGTAAAACACAAAATAATGTTATCATTCATTTATTTAAGCAAACAAAAATTTCAATGACTTTGTACCTTTTCTACATGTTTTGATATTGTGTATGAATGAGTGAAGTGCATTTTTTTTTAAATTTGGCATTCAAATAATTTTCCTGCAGAATCTTTTCCAGGTCAAAACTGAATTATGCTTTTCTTCTGTGCAAATACTTGGAGTAAAAATAATCAAAAACTGAAAAAAAAGAAATTGTCCACATGTCTATACTGGTAAAAATAAAGTTTCTATTAAGCTTTTTTCAGGAAAGTCACAATTATGCCTTGGAGTACCAATATTTCCATACATAATTAATCTAATATAATATGAAAACAGCAGGCCCCAGATGAAGTAGACCATTATTCTCTTCATAAGGTCATTAAACTGTAAACGAAGGCTATGTTTAAAGGCTGCTCTTTGTCTTCTTTCATTTATTTATTTTCATTTGTTTTTCTTGGGCTGTTTTGAGTGTTTTAATGAATCAAAGAAATCTATTACCTATTTGCCAAATGCTATAAATGCTATAAATGCTATAAATGTGTTAAAGAGACATATCGAGTTACTTTTCATGCAGAGATATTAAGAGATTTGTATTTTCCTTTTTATAATTTCTATGAAAATAAGTCCTCATTGTCAGTGGTCAAAGGGACACTAGTTTGGGAAACCTAAAGTTTCTCATGACATTTGCTTTTTATTTGTGGGATACAAGTATTGCAGAAGCTGCGGAAGGTAATGTGTGATAACTATGTAGAGTGCTGGGTGGTCTAAATACAGACTTTGAGCATCTCTAGATGTGTCTTCAATCACTGCTCCTGAACTTCATTGTGCAGTCAGACTACACACACACCACTACATGCCCGAGAGCAACTTCTTTATGCTCCATGAGGTATGTGTTCAAGATTTCCACAAGTCCACGTGGAAAGTCATTTTCCCTGTGGTTATATGTGTAATGCACATGATACATTGACAATACTATGTTTTCCTGACTTGTATTGTTCAGTCAACCCAAGAAAAGAGCAAAATATTGGCAAGTAAAATAGATGGCAAGTAATAGATTTCAGGGCCAGATGTTACAGTGATAAAATACAAAATTTTCTTAATTGGTTTCTGTCTTAAATTTGTAGTTTCAAGAGTTAACATAAAGATGTCTGCTGACAAATACCATAAAATGTTCTGCTGTTTAATTACCTCCAATACAGAAATTATATCTCTTTAGCAGTTTCAGCTCCCAGTTACCATTTCCTACTATTTCTTTGACAATTATATTTCTTTTTTTTTTGTTTCATTGATCACTTAGAATGGAATTGCAACTTCTGTTTGTATTGAACAGAAGTTGATTGAGCTTCTCTTGTCTTTTGCTGTTAGACAGACGCTGTAAGTTCATCTTTCTGGTCTTTCTTTTGCTTGTTTCCAGCTTGCTAAGAAAGCAATGTGGTGGTTTTTGATTTTTTTTTTTTTTTTTCATTTCTAGGGAGGAGTGTTGTGTTTTTTTGTAAGTGTGAACAGCTTAGAAGGTTACCAGAGGACAGCAGATAGTGAAAACACGACAGTCTGCAAATACACAATGAGCTAAACATCTCCTGACATACAGACAAAACTGAGGCTTTAAGATTGACATGAATGAAGTGTTTCTTGTTCTACACTAGACAGGTTGCAGTTATGAAGGCTGAGAAAGCAGAAAAATAAGCACGGTGTAGGATAGAGTGCCTGTTGTAGGTAGACCATGGTAGGAAAGACAGGTGTTTCCTTGTGATGACTTTGGTCAAATCTCAGCTGATTATAAGGAAAGGATGTGCTCTTTCTATTTATTTGGACTATAAAGTTGAGACTATCTGCTTCCAGAAAGGAACATGTGGTGCTGTTTCAAGTTTGAGGAAAACCAGATAATTCTGATTTGTTATTGCTGCTCTAATACAATTATGCTTTTATATTTATGTAACACCCAGTGTATACAATTTCCATTCCTTATTCTTTCTCCTCTGCCTCATTTCTGCTATTCAACACAGGATAGGATTTATGTCCCTGAGGATATATTTCTCTTTATGAATTAACATCAGAAATACTGATGAGAATTTGTGTCTTCTATCTTCATTTTACTAAATGCATAGTAAGAATTTTACTGAGATAGCTGTAATACACTAGCAAGGCTTTCAGGCTCGGGTAACAAATACTGCATTCTTAGTTTTTGTTCAAGTGACCACAAGAACTAA
>VYZP01079515.1:1167-23599 GCA_013400635.1 Hypocryptadius cinnamomeus | reverse complement strand
CATAGCACGGCCGGGCCTGCCATAGTGCAGCCAAGCCTGCCATAGCGCAGCCAGGCCTGCCGTAGCACAGCCAGGCCTGTCGTAGTGCGGTTGGGCCTGCCGACCTGCAGTAGTGACTACCTGCCGTAAAGCAGTCAGGCCCACCATAGCGCAGCCAGGCCTGCCACAGTGCGCCTGGGCCTACCATAGCACAGCCAGGTGTACCATAGCACAGCCGGGCCTGCCATAGCGCAGCCGGGCCTGCCATAGTGTGGCCAGGCCTGCCATAGTGTGGCCAGGCCTGCCACAGCACGGCCAGGACTACCATAGCGCAGCTGGGCTTGCCACAGCACGGCCGGCCTGCCATAGCACAGCCCAGCCTGCCACAGCGCAGCCCAGCCTGCCATAGAGCGGCCAGGCCTCACCCCACATTCGTGGCACCGCAGCTCAAGCTGCGTGGCTGCAGGCTGTAACACCAGCTGGCTGCTGCTGTGAGAGCAGCTCCAAGCCTTCTTCTGGCTCGAAGGAGGGGGAATGAACAGGTGGCGAATGTCCCAAGAGGGAATTCAAAGAACAATTCGCTTGTGACAGCCCCTCGCTCGCTGCTGAAAATTGAGTTGCTTAATGAGTGTTATTCTGCTAAGGGGTTTTTTTCTGCTTCATTTCTTGGGACCATTTGAGGATAATCATTGACAAAAGAATGTGGGTTAGGGCTGTGCAATTGTTTTCATGGTTCCCTCTGCCCGCTATTACAATAACTGCTCTTTTATGTATTTTTATACTTTTTTGGGTGGCATAATGGATGATTCTGACCTCCTTTTTTTGAGAACCCTGCTTGCCTCTGGCTTCTCCACAGAGGTCAAAATGGAGAAGATTAGCCTTGTTTTCTGCTTCAGAGGTAACGCTGTTTTCCTGTAAGCAGCTGTGGGCTGGACTGCAGAGTCAGTATTTCAATGTGTTTAAAAATGCAGAAGCTTCAATAAATGCAGCGGAAAGGTTTGGTAGCCATGAATGAAAGGGAGCAAGGTTTTTACTGAGCTGTGCTTCCTCAGGGAAACTGAAAATGCGGAGCACAAGTACAAAATGGGGGGGTTATGGGTCTGAAGCATGTATTAATAAGAAATTGTAGCAAAAACTATTAAGTATAAATAACAAATGCAGCATAACAGCAAGCCCAAGAACAGTGTTTTCAATGTGATAACAAAAATAAAGCCAACAACTCCACACCCCCTCCGCTATTATGGACAACAGGAATTTCTGCTCATCCGAAGGGGTTTGTGCAGCCTAAAATGCAATGGTCAAGAGTCTCTTAGGGTCAAAGACAAGTTTGGTTAAGTTGACTCACTTTCTGTTGATAAAGTGTGAGTTTCTTTGACTGGAGCTATGAAGAGTATAAATTTACTATTCCTCTAATGGGCACAGCAATAGGCTTGTCAAAGCATTTGCTACATAGTAAGTTACCTGAAGAGTTCGGATATTCATGTAGTTAGTAACTTTCTTTTGCAAGTGTATAAATGCATATCACTTACATGGAATGTCTTCAGTTGTTATTTATATAGGAAGGCCTCTTAGAAAACACATGAGGAAAAATAATACACTCATGCTCCATACAGACAGGATAAATTATTTTATTAGACTTGTAATTCATTTTCTTAAACTGTAACTTTACCTTTGTTAAAAGACAAAACTATTATGGCCATCTCAATCTGCAAAATCCCTTCCTCTGCATCCTATTCAATGCTCTTGCTGTAAGGCAGGTTCTTGGAAAAAGACTCTTTTGTGAAAGGGTCTTGGGGTTGAGTAATTTATCTCAGAGAAGTGTGAAACTGTGGTAGAACACTTTAATGAGACATTTTGGCTCATGTCTGTCCATGCTGCTTAAAAATTGGCTGATCAGGTTTTATGACTTGTGGGGCCATTTTGCTGCCTGTCTTGTGAGAACATTCTGTGTAATTTTTTCTTTCTAAAATGAATTTAACACTTTGAATGTGACAGGTTTATAGCTACAAACAGTGGGATTTTCAAGTCTCTGAGAGAAATATGGAACTCAGAAATGCATGAAGCAGGTCTGATTTTAGCCTTATAGGAGATTGAGAGTAAAAATTGTGTTTTCTTTAGAGTATTTAAGATTTTTTTCAATATGAATTTGTTTTTCTATGAAACAAAACCAGAAACCGATAAACACTGTTTTCAATGTTGTGGTTTCAAAAAGCCAAGACCTGCATAGCCAAGACCTCGTTTGAATTTTAGGTGCATAGAAGATTGAGCTCTGTGATTCATAATGAGTCAGGCTGTTAAGGGTCTTAAAGATCTAGAACAAATCCAAAAGGCTGACATATGTGAAAATTTTTCTCTTTCACGACAGCATTCAGAACAGCAAGGCTTGGAAAGAGCAGTGTGTTCTGACCTGCCCTAGTCTGTAACAGCTTAATCATACTTTCTCTCTCTGTGCTTTTGTTACAATTGACAATGATAATTTTCATTCCTTTCCAGTCTTTGGCCTTTTTGTTGTGGCTTGCAGCAGGGGCACTGCCTGTGCATAGTGCATCTTTGTTTTACTACAGGCCTGGTCAAAGAGTTTCAGGAAATCATTTGCTGTCTCTAGCTCTGTTTCCTGTTCTGCAAAAGGGTGAAAATGCTATTCCATTGTAAAACTTGTGCAATCCACTTGTGAGAAGCCAGTAGTACTAAATGCCTTTTGATTTCTAAAAAATAATCATTGTGGTAGCACCAATCTGCTTTGTGTAATGCAGGTCACTAGTTAATTGTACCGGTAAACAAGGCATTGATTTGACTTCCTGAGGATTTACATAATGACATATTTTTTTTCCCAATATACATAATTGTAATTTATATCTTATGCATCTTAAAAGAAATTGAGACACTTTATTCTTTTTCATCATGTAGGTGATGTTAGTAGCTGCAGCTGTTTGCTGTTATGAGCTGACAATGCATTAAAAATCCTCTTTTCATGACTGGGGGCATAAGAAACTATTAGATTTTTTTCCCCCATAACAGAAATTGAAGTCCATTTTAAAAGAGGTTCTTTTTCTTTGTGCTTCATGCATGAGTCTGGACTTTGAGGTTGGGGGCTTTTGTAATTTTGTTTCATCAGTGCAAAGAGCAGCAGACTTGGGGTGGTAAAGGTAGGAAATCTGTCCTGAATGTCTAGTAAGAGCATTACTTTGCTAGTATGTGGTATGGGAGCTCTTCTCAACCTAGTTCAGTAAGACTGAAATGAATTTCCACTAAATGATTAAATGTATTTTGACTAAATGACTAAATGTATTTTAGCTGCTTCCCCAGAAACCATATTTTTAGTGATTTCTAAATTTTACCTGCTATTCCAAATGCGTTTGTTCTCATTCCATTAGTGTCATTTATGTTCAATTAATTTTTTTTCTTTCCATGGTGGTATTTATTTTAAATAATTAATTAAGGAAGTATTTTGCTCTTTAGCCTTCACTTGATCAAGCTGCATATATTTGTTATATTTATTGCTCTTTATCTTTCTTCATTGAAATTGAGGTTTGTTTTTCTACACAGGGACATAACCATGTCTTTCAGATTCCTGTCAGCATTCCCCTAGCACAACATAAGCTTGCTGAGTTCTTTGAGAGATTGAGAATTTATGTTCAGCAGAGCTGAGCAGCATTATGCCTGGAGAGATCATTTTTTAGCTGCTTAATAAATTTATTTTATTTGTCAAGTTTTAGTTCCTTTTGTTTGTCATGTTCCACTCGAGGGGAAATTAACCCTTCGCTTGTTTCTGCAGTGAATTCTAGGAAAGCTTTCTCTGTCTGACTGCTGTGTTGGGGAAGCGGTGGCTGTGATGATGTGACATTGTCAGTCTTGTCAGATCTGGGTCATGTGGAGCAGGGTTCCTGTGCTTGCCTGGTGGTTGTTACTGGATTTTTGCCTGTGCAGCCCAAAATCATGTCTGCCTTTGTTTGCGTGAGTATTTCTGCATGCCCTTGATTACCTTACAGCCTGTGTCTGCACTCAGCCCTTGTTCATTCTTATCATCAGTAAATATCCTGAATCCTTGTCCCACTCTTATCCTGACAGGCAGGTTTTCAAGTGGAATAGTAGTATTTTGTCCCAGGGATTCCAAACATTATATTTTTTTCCAAACATAACATATATGTTAGTGTCCCATGTAAATTCTACCTTCCCTTTTCTCCCCTACTCCCCTTACTGCTGGATGATTTTCAGCTCTTGTGTGCTCTCCAAGTACAACTTCTAGAAATTTTTTAGAAGAGACTCACAGGCTGAAGAAAGAACAGTGAGTTATTTACATATCTGTATTTTGCCCTGTAGATATTCTCTAAGCAGTGGATTCAAGACAAAGTAATAGGTGTGGGAATGGACCATGCAGACAGGCACTGACATGAAAGGCAGAAATAAGTGGGGGAGGAGGAAGTGCCCCACCACCCACTTTTTGCTATAATATACCTGTTCACATGACCAGTGTTTGTCAAAGATTGCATCTCTTCCGTAGGGAATACCAAGATTTTTATTTTTTTTTTTTAAGTCTTATCTTCTATATATTTTTTTACTTTTGGGCTTGGTGTCTACTTTGGTTTTGTGCAATAGGATTTTTTTTAAGCAGGCATTAACAATTTACCTGTCAAGTGAACAGTTAAGCTTGCAAAAAGTCTTGGGCACAATAGCTCTGCTGCATTGTCCTCTCTGAGTATCGTCTTCTATTCTTCTTAGGATATTTAGAATCTTTTGAAGCTAGTGATCTTGGAAAAGCTGCCCAGGTTGCAGAGCTAAAGGAACTGTATATTTCATGGAGTTTTTTAGTTCATTTATTTTCACTGCTCTGGTCTTTTCAGTAACTGGAGCATAAAGAATCATACTCTACCTTAATGCATAAGAGGGAATACTTTTAATTTATCTTCAGTTTGTTGAAAGGCAGCAATAAAAAATTGAAAGCCATTACTTTTCCTGGAGAATAAATCCTGACAAAATATTGTGAAGAAATCATTTGGAGTTCAGCTAGTTAAAATATTCTTGAATGAAGGCAGAACACTCTTCAACTTATTTCTGGTTAAGGAATGTGCATTCCCTTTTCTTCTTGTATTTTTTAAGATTTTTAAACAGCTTGTAGAAGTCCTAACAATCACAAAGTCTGTTTGGACACAACTGTGAATGAAATGTCACATCTACTCATGCTGTAGTAACAGCAAAATGTAACTAATAATCTTTTTCCTCCAGCTAGTGTTGAGTAATTGTAAGTAATTTTTAAGTTGCAGTTTCTTCCATTCAGACAGAAAAAAACCAAATGAGCAGCGATTGTTGAATCGTTAAGTGATTTTTAGAGACATTTAAATTTCAGGACAGAGATACGTTTCAATGAAAAGATCTTGGAACTTTCAAACTATTTAGATCTTTTTCCCGTGATTGTAATGTACATATATGTGTCATGATTACTGGTGGAGAAGTGCTTGTTTCCAACAAGCATGAGTTTTTTAGAATTCAAGGCAAGAAAAGACAAGAAAGCCTTCCCCAGTTTTAGTACATCACAGCAATGCCCAGCACAGTAAATATTAATGCTGCAAGGATTTGGGATGTACTTTTCCTTGAGTTTCACTGTACCCTGCTGTAATCAGGCTTTGGAGCATTTTCAGGTATGTTCCATAACCAGCTACAATGCAAAATTGTCCTTAGAGACAAGTTTTGCATAATTTTGTACATTTGAATATTCCTGGAATTAAGGGATTCACCACCAAACCTACAGTTTGGAAAATGTCTGGTTTGATGGCTCACTCATCTCCAGGAAACAGGAGTTAGTTGTCTATAACCCTTTGCAGACTGTTCAGGCAGCAGAAAACTGCCTGCATCCCTCTCAATTGTCTGCCTGGGGAATTAAGATGAGTTAAGATGTGTTTCCAGCAAGTTTTTCCTTTGAAGTCCCATTATGGCCATTAAGAAGGTTGGGATTCAATTGTAAAACAGAGTATTGTCATTATGGTGTTTCTGAAGCACAGTAGTGTGTGCTTGTCAAGCATTCGTGATCCGTCCTCAGGAAGAAGAATTTTGGGGACAATGATTAATGATGTGTTAGGATCAAACTGGACAGAAAGATTAAGTGTTTATAAAATAACTAAACAGTGACAAAGGAAAGTGTCTGACTGTTGATTAAAGGTATTTGCAAGTTCAGGGGAGCATGAAAGAGAATTAGTTGTTTAAAATGTCAAGACATTTTAATATGTGTTGGGAAGAGGACTGTGGAAATGCAATCAGCCTTCTATGAACCCTTATGCAGAGACAAATATTTTTCTCTTAGTATGTATTCTTAGTGTGCCAGCAGAAATGCTGTAGCTTTTTAGGGAAGCTTTTATCCTTCCTCAATTTCATCTAAAACAAGCCATTTTGCAGTTTGATCCTTGTGCATCTAGGATATAACACTTTGTCTTTCTGCCTTTTGACGTGGAAACAGCGACAGAGTAGATTTAGCAGCACTGTATTGTGATGATGTTTATCACACTACCATAATTTTCCATAAGTGAGAGGAAGGGTAACATATCATGGGCTTTGGTATATTTTAAAAAACAGATCAGTGCAGAGGTGCCCATGCACAAAGAAATGGAGCAGTTCTGCTGTGGATTCTGTGAAGTTCTGTGATATCTGAGTCAAAGTCATACAGAGACTGAGTGACTGATAGTTCAACAAAATCTTGAAATTTAACAGGAAGAGCAGATGAGAATTGGTCGCTCTGGAGCGTTTGTGAATTAAACATTCAGGGGTTTGAATTTTTCCTCTCATTCAACGCAAAATATTTATTATTGACAAAAATGCCATTTTATATTGACAAGAATGTCATAATGCTTCATTATCTGCATTACTACTATCCCAGTAGAAGGTTTATGTCTTTTGGGCCTCTCTGTAAATTGGTGTTTGAGCAGTTAAAACTCAAAGCAGTAACTGGCAAAATCTGATTCATCTGCTCTAGTTTTTTCCTGTTTACAATTTTTCAAGGCAGCCAGAGAGTTTCATGCAGCACTGCATATAACTGCAGAGCTCTCTCCCTGATTGTTACATTCTCCCAAGGGTGATGGAAATCAGCAGAGGGAGGGATAGGGCTCACTGCTTGTTCCAAGAGGTGGAATAAGTGTACTTGGTGAAAAGCAGGGATGGGAACACAATGAGCTCTCCTCTGTCAAACTGGAACTCGAGAAAAACAAAGAGCAGCTTTAAAAAAGGATAGAGGTGGTTTCTTTCATTTCTTAGTGTGGAGGTGTCCAGATAAAAACATATGTTTCCTGACTTCTCTACCATCTGTTCTAACCTTTATGTGTACCTCTTATGTCTGTAGTGCTAATTCCAATCTAGGTACCTAGCAGCTCTGCATATGGTGTCAAACTGACACCTTTCAACTGGAAACCTGGTTAGAGGAAATGAGGAGCCTTGGTGACAAATGTTACACCCTATTATAAGAGAAATGCTTTTGTTTTCATGGCTGGGAAGTTTTCCAGGCCTTCACCACTAGCTTTTGGCAGGGTAGATAATGAGTAATTACTTACTGATTTTCTTCAGTAAACCGCTGAAGAAAAAATAATATGGTTTTGGGGATTTGAAGAAGGTGTACTTCAGTGTAATTGTTGGGACATTACAGTCTGTGGTACAAAAGTGATCCTGAAAGATCTGAAACCAGGAACTAAATTTCCTGGATTAGCAAAACTGACATATATGTGAAAGTTCTTTCAGGCCAGAACATGATAACATTTTGCATTGTCTTCAAGTTATGTTTAGATTCAGTGGCTGCTGATAAACTCTGAAGAGCTCATGCTTTGGGAACTACAGGATTGCAGGGGGAAATAGGTGAATTATAAGGTACTAAAACCTAACTGAGATGTTAGAGTGTTTACATCATTTTAAATGGTCCAAAGTCTGATCTAGTTCTGTTATTTCAAAGGTAGGAACCCAATTTTTTCCAGCTGACTTTGTGGATTGAGACATACAGCAGGACTTGAAGATGTGTTTGGTATTTTTTGAAGATAGGAAATTTCTGTATTAATCATGAAGGATTGATTGCTTTGCATGGAACATCAGACATAACGGGTAGCAAGTCCAACCTGATTTTGCCTCCACCACCTTCAGAGATCAGATTATTTGATTCCCTTAAAAATATGAGAAAGCCTGGGCACAGTTTATCAATAGTTCTTACAAAATGAAATTCTCTTTTTCATTACACAGGGAAATTATTATATTTGCCTTTATTTTCATACTGTACTGTTTGAATACTAAACATATATGCTCAAAATCATTTTTATGTACTTTATAGAAATAATTCATTTGTAAATGAAATTATTACTATATCCATCTTCCATGACAACTGAGTCATTTGCAGCTGTTTAAAATGAGAATTGACACTAAAAGCCAAGGATGATTTAAGAGAAATGACAAAACACTCCTGCAATAGTAAAGTACTCTGTGTTTTAAGATGTGGTAAAGCTAGATAAGCGCTCAGCTGCACAATTTTGATTTAACATGAGGAATTTAAAGACATCTTTACAAAGTCAGTACCTGAGAGAAGTTATTTTGTATCTTGAATTCAACCAGCCCTCATTTTTGTACTTATAAAGATTCATGCTTTGTATGAGTATGAAATATCATAATCCATACAGAAATTTATGAACTCAAGAAAACAGATTAGTCTGAAAATGGAGCTTGAGCCCAGGAGTGCCCATCCAGTGCCTATAATGGTAGTCACAATAGTGGGAAGGGAGGAGTCAGTCTTGGAGGATTCAGACTGGGTAATCTCCAAGTTCTGACTTGGTGGATTCTTCTCCTCAGCGCACTTGGCTTTCAGAAAATACCTTCTTGACGCTTGGAATAAAACACATCCTTTTGTTCTATAGGCAAGCAGTGATTTTGGGTTGCTTTCCTATTTATTTTGTGGATGTTTACTTTTGCAGCTGGTCATCTGTTTATCAGGTGAATTTAGGGGTTTCTTTGGGTTCCTCACACTTAAGTTCTCTTACTGGATATTGAATCTTGTGTTCTTTTATCAGATTGGCTACATCATTTCCTCTGAGGTGTGCTCAGGCTTCGAGTGGGAGTCCAGTGCCTCTGACAGAGAAGAATAGGAGAGAAAAGCTACCTTTTCAATCTTTGTGTACTAAAAGCAGCACAGTTGTTGTTGGGTTGCTTGGATACCGTACATAGAAAATGCAGTTGTACCTGAGCAGCTCATCTATCTTTGCTTGTTGGAACTTGGCAGTGCCTAAAGGATTCAATTTTTTTTTTTTTGCAAAAGTGTAAATTCAGGGTAACTCTTCTGAGGACAGGGGTGTTGCCTGCTAAGAGAATCAAGACAAAGACACCCTGCTGCATTCACAGGTGTCCTCTCTCTCCTTTTGGAGCTCCTCCATCCACTGTAACCTACTTCTGTCTGTAATCTCAGGGCCTGACTTTATCTCAGAACAAGGTGCTTTGCAGTCTTGAACTCAGTCCTGGTTTTGTATTTGTTCTCAAGTTTGTAACTTGTTTGTGCACTGCTTACAGAGAAAGCTGCGACCTTGAGAAACGAGAGAGAGGAGGGGCAGCAGGATAAGGAATCAAGGAATCAAAGAGCCTTTGATGATAGGAATCAGAGCAAACTCTTCAACCTGTTCACTACAGCAAGAGATTTGAGGCTGGGGTCCCAAGGAAAGATGAAGAAAGGTTTGGTTTCTCAGGAGGCTGCTTTGTAGCTCACAAGATATTGAAGTTATGGTTAAAATCCAGTCTTTGAGTCTGAAAACAGGAAAGTCAAGTGAATATTCATATTGTGTTTCTCTGCAGTTTAGAGTGAGAATGCCTAACCTACAGCCTGTGGGCCAAAGTTGGCCACCAGCCCAATTAATCTCGTGGAACATTTGCCATCCTTTTTCCCACAACTTTTTAGATGTGAACACGAAATTGTTTCAGGACATGATTGCTGCTGCCTTCTTTTTGAGTCTTTCTGGACCCTTCCTTACTGCTTGACTCCAAGAACACCTGGGATGACATGACAACTGATCCACAGTTCTTGGAGACTTTTCCAGGCTTGGGCCCCGGAAAGAGCGCATTTCTGAAGTATAACTTTACTTTTTCTTGCTCTGTTTTTGATGTAGGTGATAGCATTTTGACAAGTTACCTGTACTATTTGCTAGTTGTTATGTAAAGATTATGCCCACCCATGGCATTTGTTTGAATTCCATTTTATTTCTGGTTACCATGTTTATGCCAGCCTATTTGAATGCTGTTTTCCTGTTGAAATGTTGCATCATTGGAGCCAAATAATTAGATTGGCTGATGATCTGTGACATACAGTTTGTTTAGTTATGCATTTGTAGCTTGATTTTGGGATGCAAAACTTCATTCCAGGTCTGTCAACAGATGAAAACATAAGTGCAGTCAGTGAAAATTCCTGCATACGTGTGGGAGATGGTGGGCATGAATCCTGAGGGTCTGCAGCCCTTCATGGATTAGGGCTTTGAAAAATGTTGAGCTGCTATTGTCTGTTTGATTTTACCTTTGCAAAACCAGCTGGTGTTTCTTTCTTCCCACATTTCTATTCTTTTCCCTTCAAAATTAAACACTAATATTTTATTAAATGAAATCTAATTACTCTGGCTGAATGCATACCCTTTATTTTATTGAAAAGAAGAAAAACTATGAAAGAAAAGTAATTATGTGAGTAATGTAATTATGTGCCTTGTGAGTGGTGCTGCTTCTTTCAAATCCTTGGTGCTCTTCCTATTGTATTTTTTTTCTCTAATTCTTATTTCCGTCTGGGCTGGACTTGAGACAAGACTGAAAAGGGAAAGGTCTGAGCAGATTCTGGGGCTGGGTTCTCAAGGTGCACAATAACCAGCAGGACTCAAATCTTCCTGCAGTCCCAAAGAGGAGGCCTAAAGAGCTCACATGCTCTGCAAAGAAGCCGTGCTGCAAAGCAGATGCTCTGGCCCATCTGCTGTAATTTTCTAGTGGCACAACCCATTTGGCACAGGCAACCTTGCACCGTGTGAAAGGCTCTCTCCTGTCCAGCCTGTGGAGAGCCAGCTGCAGTGCAGGGAGGGGATCATCGATCTTGTGCCACGTGCTGCTGCCTGTGCTCGCCATGTGAGGGGAGGTGGGTCAGCCCCTGTCCTCACAGGAGATTTGCTAAGGGCCAGACATTGATTCTTCATTCTACCTTCTGCTTTCTCCATTAGCTGACACCTGGCTCTTGCTATCCCAGGCCCAGGCTTTTTGTACCAGGTGCAAGCTCCAGCAGTGCCAGGCGGGTTCTGTGCATGGGTTCCTGTCTTGTTTGATTTGTAAAAGGAATGCCTGAAGGAAAGCAGGCTTCTCCTAACCTAATGTGTGCCCACATCCATTCTGAGGAGTGCTTGTTGACAATTTCGACAGCATTTATTACTTTTTATTCCATCTTAATGTACAATATTATCATATCCTGGTTTTCACTGCTCAAATTCCTTTTCAGACTGGGAGAAAGGGATCACTGGTTTCAGTGAGGCATTTTCCAGCAGAAAGACATGGGTAGTGGGACAGCCTGCCTGGCAGGACCTTCAGTTTGAGAGAAATCTGGACATCAGTTTCAGTATACAAGTATATAATATACTTTTATCTTAAATGAGACTTTCTTGCATAAAAATTAATGTGGCATATATAGGATTCCCTGCTGCTTTTTTCAGTAGCATTAAGGAAAACATCATCTTAAGATGTGTAGGAATACTGTTCAGTAAGGAATTATTCATATTTGATACTGGCACCAAGGTACCAGTGTCAGGATTTTTACCTGTCTTAAAAAGTGTTCTCATTCTAAGAGGCTCTGTCTTAATCATTGAAATTGGTGAATCATCTCACTGGTTTTTAAGAGGATTCAGATGAGATCCTATTTTTATCGGTTTCAGGTGCAATACCTTAACACGGGAAAAGGAGAAATGGTTTTCCAGCCCATCACTTTGTGCCTTAGAATTGAGAATGGATCAAAGAAGATGTCTAAGCTTGCAGTGCATGATGACCTGTCCTATACAGCCATATTATTTATTTTGTCTTATTATATAATGTAGTGTAAGTAGGGAAGTCAAGTATATACATGAGAAAATTATTTTTCTAACATTAATTTGCTTTTTAAAAATTTCTTATTTGTCTTCATTACAAATAAACAATACGCAGTTACATTATTATTAATGACTTTTAAAAGGAAACATAGCAATGCTGATTTTAGTTTTATTTTACCTAACATTATTTTTAGAAACGAAATAATCTTTAACCAACCTTTTCCTCGAGTAGGTAAGTGGTCACTTTAGATAAAGCAAAGAAATCAGCTAGTAAAAGTGGACTACTTTGGGAATTTTTTTCCTTAAAGTACCATTTTAAAAAATTACATACTCAAAAGCTTTCTAAGAATCATTAAATATTTAAAGTTAGTTCATTAGGAGTAAAAAAAAGAAAAAATTAGATCTTTAAATCCTTTTATCTCCTCAGATGTGAAGTTGAGTGTTTAATCATAGAAACCCTTGGATGCTTGTTGCTGATGCACCTGACAGCTTTCTTCACCAGTGTAGAAAGCACAGTAAAGAAGGCTATTTTTTCTTTTAAAGTTCTAGGGAAAAAGCTAAAATAGAAGAGAGGAGTAGAGGAAAGGAGGGGAGGGCCAGTTCCACAAGGAATGTAAAGTCTTGTAAAATAGAGGGTTTGAAGGTGTCAGGAAGTGCTAACCCAGCAGTATGGATTGTGCTCAGGGTGGGCAATTGGAGGTCAAACACTGGCTGGTATTTTGACATGAAAGCCCCAAAGGGTGCAAGGCTCTGCTGTAGGAAATCTGTAACTTTTAGAGGCCTGCTGATGTGTAATCCTTACAAATGCACAGCTCCCACCGGCTGCAGCAAGACCCCCACACCTGCAGTCACACCCTGCATGGCTGCAGCGGTGCAGGAATCCCCTCACCGTGTCTGGGTGTGCCTTCCACGCCTTGCCTGGCTCTGTGTTTGAGGCTGGCAGCCCGTCCTCTCGGCAGGACCTGCTGTGAGCTGTGCTGCACCAGCCTGGTGATTAACTCGCTTACTCCACAGTGTCACAGTGGATAGTTTTCCAATTAAGAACTGACTGTTAAACAGTAAGTTAAATTGCTGCTCTGACCTTGCTGTGAAAAGCCACAGGGGTAGCCCTGACACAGCTTTGTGTGTCAGGATTTGTTTCTTCACAGTGAAAGGTAACAACACAAGTCTGGCAGAAGGGTGGAAACCAGGACCCAGCTATAGAGAATCCCTTTGCCTTTTCTCCTGAAAAAATCTTAGTTTGTTCCCAACGTGCTGGGGGGAGTAAAAAAGCAAATTTAAAAGACAAATGAAACAATTCCTTCCCTAGATACTGGTTTTCTCCTTGTCTCCTCTCTAGCAGAGACAGCTGAACAGACTGTGTATCTGCTTTCAAACCTTCCCAGAAGTACAGCTATGTATTTTTTTCAGCCTTCTCTATTTCCCCACATGAAGGTGGTTTGGTTTTTTTCTTTTGTTTTGATTTTATTTCCCATGCTAATGTTTTTCTATCAGAAATACCTATTCTATTTTTGGATAAGGTTTTTAAAATATATAGCTATATGATATGTAAAATATAGTCAAATCATAATGACAGCAAAGAAAAAAATTATACTAGAGGTTTTTGCTACGTACTGAGGATAAAATCACAGTGGAGTGAGCCTTTAAGTGAAAGCTGATATAAAAGGGAGGCAAGCTCAGGAACTGCAACAAGAAAGCATTCAATGCAGGAAATTTTCATCTGAAAATTTTTCAAAGTTCAAATGTTTAAATTAGGGGAGATTTCTGTCTGTGTATGTTCCTGTAGCAGCGTCATAGGGCAGTGGCTAGAAAGATATGTACTGTTCGTAGGGAAATTTATTTAATCATTCTTCCAGCCAGACAACCTGACTTCTGTAGAGATTTCCAGGAATCCTGAGTACAGTTGCCTTTCATTTTCAGTGGATAACACTTTGAAGCAGGTCCTTGGAGCAGTCATTTCACAATAAGTCCTGACACACACCCCTGGTTTTCCTGAAGCAGAAGTATACAGTCTTGTGTGTTTAAACTTTGCTGCTGAGAACACCTTGATATGTGCAGTACAGGATGGGGGAAGGGAAATAAACAACAGCAAAAAAAGGAAGAGAACTGGCCTAAAACTGCTTTGACTACACAAACTGCAGGAGAAAAGCTGGCATATGAAAACATTTCCCCATTACTGCTTGCTGAAGTAAACAGAGCAGTGGTGACAGAAACCGTATAGATTTGTGTTCTCTCCTCATTATCTTCTCCTATTTCTGACGAGAACATCCTCAAACTGCATAGCTGGCAAAACCCCTGTTGTGTGCCAGGCACTCAGAGCTGCTAATGAATGCTGATATAGGAGAAGTGCTCCAGTAATTTTTTCATGTAAATGGGATAGACAGTAGGTCAGAGACAAACATGAAAAGAAGGCAGACATTTAAAGAGAATAATTTAGTGAGATAATTTGTATAATATTTTATTCCTTTCATAGACTAAAAGAAAAGCCTCTGAAAAATATAAATGAAAGAGGAGACTGCAACAGTCTGTCTGGGAAAGCTACAAGGCTCTGTATAAGAAGGTGACATTTGAATCAATTAGATAACCATCACATGAGATAGCCAGGCTTTCAGCTGAGTTTCAGTGGACAAGAGCAATGCTTTGTCTGCCCCTTTCCTTCCCCTGCCCTCTAAGCTAATATGTGAAAGAGAGGAAAATAAGGTTTGGGCCATGTCACTCTCACTCAAGCTTGCCACAGGAAGGTGATATGAATTGTGTACTATGAACCTTGTCTTAAGTCAATAACTACTCAGATCTTCATCTGCTACAGGTTACTTAACCCCAGGGAGGTCATCATAACATCACTGAGAGTGGGCAGCTTTGTCCTGTCTAATGTTCACTGATGGGTAGAACAGGTTTTCAACCTCTGGTTTGTCATTCACTAGAGATTTCTGAGATCACCTTCTGCACTGTAGCTTTGTTCTCCAGTGTGCAGCAACTGCAGGTGCTTGCTCTAAAGCAACCCAAAGGGTTGGTCCCAGTACCAAAGGAAGGATGTAGTTGGGTAAATCAGTTTTAAAGCGGTTTTTCTTCCTCTCATAAATATTATTTTTGCTGAAAAAAAAAAAGAAAAAAAAAAGTGGTTGTTTTTTCTAGGAATTTGCTTTCTTAGCCCAATAGAGAAAGAAATATCATTGCAATATTCTTTTAACATTTTGCAATGTCTTGTGTTGGTATGTGAAATTGTAGCTTTTTTTCTAAACAAAACCTGGGTGCTTTAAGCATTGCACAAAGTAGCTAATGGTTAGTATTTAATGCTTCAAAATACACAAGTCTCCTTGAAAATGGGAAGGTGAGTAGTTCTCTGATTGTGTCTCTACAAAATTCAAAGTTATTCTGATTAGATTTTTTTAATGATCAGAATAATTGCCTTTAGCTGCCTTATACTTAATGTCTATGTTCTGCATCAATATGCAGGTGAACTAAGTGCATAACTCCCTGATGCTTTGAAATGATTGCAGCCCTTAATGTTTAAGAGCCTGTTTCTGAGAGATACTGAGTGCCTTCGCTTTTGTTGAAGTGTGTGTTCAAAGAGCTTGGGGATTCTCAAGGAACTGCCTTAGAATCTCACTGAACCAGGACCTGAAAACGTTCAGAGTAAGCCAAAGAAGAAAGCAGTCAGGACATGACCTGTGTGAGCCCTGCAGGGGCCAGTTTGTTATGGATTCTATGAAATAAGTGCCTGGACAGAAAGCGGAAATCAAATCAATCTGTGAACATTTGATTTCAAATTCTAGTGCCCCTGAGGAACACAGCATTTTCCCCAGGAGAATGTTCTTTCTTCCCTTCTTCACAAACTTCCTCTCTCACTAAATGTTCCCTGATACCAGTTCCCTTTTTATCCTCATCCTGCTTCAGTTTCTATGGAGAGAGCCGTGAGGGATAGCTCGGTCCTTTGGGACCACAGAGACTTCACTGCAAACCCTTGTTTGACCTGGTTGCACTGATACTCTAACCCTGGCTTGCCAAAATCCAAGATGAAGGGCTGAGAACCTAGGCTGTTTCAGCTATCCTGTGGATGTTGTGTTGTTTTTTTCTGGTGGATAAAAATGAGCCTTCACTGACTATGGAGCTAAATCTCAGTGTCCTATCTGAGCTGCATCTGGAGCTGCTCTTTCTCTGGGTTGATATTTATTTGTGTAAAGTAGTAGAGTCCTGCCAGGAGACAGAATAAGCCATGCAAGAGGAGTTAACAGGATGAGTGGATAATTACTGTGATATGCAAAACAGGTCTAGTTTTCCAGTCAGACTCAGCCAGAGCAATGTGGGTTAATTAGAAACTGTATGATGCTCGAGTGCTTAGATGTATTGGTGCTCCTGGATTTAATATCCTATCAGGGCTAAGGAGCTATTTCCCCTAAAAATTTTATTAAAATCAATACCTTCATGAAATGCTTTCATTTCAACTCATCAGCTTTTTCTCATGGGAAAAAATGCTTTGTCAGACCATTGACCATTAGTTCTGCTCATCAAGCTGAATTTGTAAGGCTTGTTCAGGGTTTGGAGCTTAATGAAGGTGATGGCTGGGTTGCTTGGGTTTTCACAGGACCAGCAGATTTTTTTTCCTTATAAAAGATGGTTCTGATGCTGAAACGGTCAGGGTGCTGTAATAAATCAATGCTTCCTTTTCTTTTTGTTCGACTCGTGATTCCTTTCTCCTTATCCAAATAAAAGCCCTAGGTGTTTTAATGGGTTCTCTCATGACCAGTTAAAGTGACATTCACAATGGGGTGTGAATGCCATTCTCTTCTCTTATCTGTATCAGTAAAACCCCTTTGTTATGCTGCTATAAATGTGTGCAGGCTGAATAGCTGGCTTGACCACACAGTTACAGGCTGTGCCCAAGTGTCTGCTGCATCTCCAAATGAATTGAAAGCTGGGAGAACATTTCTGGTAAAAATTCCATATATACATATATTGCTATTTGTGTTGTGTTCACTTTTGGCTACTTGTGAAACCAGGACTTTGACCTAGAGGAACTGAGGCAGTTTTACATTCTGATATTCTGGGGGTGACCATGTCAGCCAGTTCTCAGGAACAAGGTCCAGGAAGTCAGCTGTGGAATGGACATGGATCGAAAAGCTGAAAACAGAAACTCCCAATGCTTATGGAGACCTAACTACTGCAGACTCTCCTTTGTAGCATGAGCAGAATTACCAAACTGTGTATTTTTTTACAGTTCTTCAGAGCACATGCTGGAGAAGACCAAAATCAGCTGTCTTTATTACAGTGTCACCTACTGAGCATCTTAGAAGACCCTGTAAAACCAAAATGTCCCAGGTTATAAAAGGGCACAGCTTTAGTGGTATCAAGAGATTTCTAGCGATTTATGAGGGCTACAATATGGTACTTCCTTGAAAAAAAGAGGGAAAAAATTCCTCTATGGCAGATAGCAGCTTGTTCTGTCCTCTAATGAATTACACAGTGTGTAAGACAGATGAAACACTTTGCTATTGTTGAAATTACAATTGTTATAATTGAGCAGGGTATGGTGCTAACAGAGCCTAATTTTATAGGATTTTTTTCTAATCTTGGAGTATAGATTAATGCAAAAGAAAAACAAAACAGACCACAAACCCACAAACATCTTTATGTATTTACAGCTATCAAAAGTAGCTTTTCCAAAGAGTATTAAAGGTCTTGAACAGAAATCTAAAATTGTTTTTCCTGAATTGAGGGGTTTTGTGTTGGTGGGTATTTTCATAAAAAAGCTGAAGAAGCATGCACGGAAGTGAATAAGAAACTTCTCATAAATAACTGAGTTCTATCTGTTAATAATGAATGAGAGCTGAAACTAGGTTGTATCTGTATTATGCAGATGGGATGTTTTAGCCATTTTTATTAAAACTCAAAACGTGTGAATTACAAATATATGCAGAGACAATCTCACAAAGGATATTAAAAATCCTTGTGAATGTTTCTGGCATAAGAAAACTTTTAAAAAACCCAGCTTTTTCCCTGAGTTATAATGACAGTTGAACTTTAAAGTAATGGATATCTGAGTGAATGATCTGGTATTGCATTCAGAGAAAGTGAATAGGAGAATAAGAGGTGAGTAGAAGAGGGTGATTAGTTACTATTTCTCCCAAAATTGAAGACAAAGTAATGAACAATGATACAACTCAGTATCAGATTTAACTGCTCAAGGAAAGTGCTTCTTATGCACACCAGGTAATTAAACCTTGGAGCTTGTCACTATAGTAGAGACAAGATATAATGAGTTTAAAAGAAAAAATAATTTAGCAGTTGGTAGCCTTCAGTCATGATGGTGCAGAGCAGAAATCTCCTTTCCAGTAGATGGGAAAACCTCCCAAAAGAGGAAAAGATCACACTTTGACTGTACTGGGTTCTTATGCTCTATTTGTAGTCTACTCCCAGCAGCTCTTGGAGGTAGGATGTTGAATTTGAAGAACCTTCAGTCTTATTATCCATAAGCACTTGTTTAAAGTATCCAGGGGACCTGGATATGAGAGAAAAATTTTCAGTCTGTGTTTAAGAATGATCCTGTATTTGTCTGTGCAATGTGTGTGGAGATAGAGCATTCCTATGGACAGGTGCAGAGCCTATAGAAATGGAACAAGGTATTTCAGTGCTTGCACCTCATGCAGTCCCTGAGGGCACCTGGGCTGTGTCTCAGCTTTGTGATGGGAGCAGAACAAGTGGTGGTTCTTCTGTACACCTGTTTTTTCTGCCACAGAAATACCGTGTCCATAGGCAGAGTTGGTGCTGGTGCCCTGTCAGTTTCCAAATATTCAGAGGACAAGAATACCCTCTCTGTGGTGTGAGACAGCCTGGCCACATGTCCAGGAGCCAGGACTGTAAAACTCCTGTGAAGTGCTTCTCCTTAATGTTGTTTTAATCTTGCTATACAGCAGTGGCAGCTTGGCACAGTGGGAAGACAGAGTCTGGCTCTGTTTGTGACTGCTGCTCCCTTGCTGAATGAATTTGAGTAACTCAGCTTGGCACTTCCAATTTTTTTCCTTGCTTTTCCTGCTTTGGCTGTTCAGGGTAAGCAAGATTTGTCAATTCCCTGTCTGGAATACACAAGCTTGCATTAAGGCTCTTTTCTTTTTAACCTTCAACACAGTTCACTAGCTTGGGCTTGGTACAATGGCCAGTGTGCTGGGTGACCTGTGCTCAATAACTTCCATCTGAAAAACCCACCTGGGTGTGCACTTACACAGGAGACTCTTTAGGACAGAGTCACTTTTTCCTCTACATTTTTGTGCCGTAACTCATGGCTGCATCCTGCATGCACTACTATTTATGTGTAATAAATAATAAAAATTAAGAATCATCTATATTTTTAAAGGAAATGCAGTGTCTCATCTTACTATCCAGTTTTTTTATTCCCAGCCCAGTCAGCAGCTGTACTACAATACACTAACTTCATCATCTTCTTTCTACTGGGCTTTGTGAAAGCTTTACTAAATTTCCTTTCCAAGAATTATACTAATTGCAAATGTAGAGCTCTCTGTGGAATTGTAATATATTTAATCTAAGCTAATGCAAAAGCTAGCAGTGCTATAGATGCTATTTTTAGGCACATGGCCTGAAGTTCTATAAATTTTTAGAGATGTTATCAAACAGCAGTGGAATTTTACAAGTGACACTAGTGGGTATGTTCATTTCCCAGCATATTTGTAGGGCTCAGTCTGACAACTACTCAAAGTATCTGGCTTCAGCAGCCATTTAATATTTCTCCTGTATCACCCTGGCTCTTCCTGATTTTGAGGATAGTTTCAGGAATTTCAGACTCTCTGTGTTATCTCTTCTACTTCACAAACAGTGGGAAACTTATCATTTTAGCTATTTTACTAATGGAAAATACTTCACTGAGATGTTTACATAATGAGCTGGAGCCCAAAGCAGAGCCCACTACTTGCTGTTATTACTAACCTTGTGGTCAGTTTGTTGTGTGTAGTTGTAAGGTAGAGGATCCCCATCTTTCCTGGCCCTGATTTCATGCCATAGATTAGGGTTAGACATGTCCCTGGTCTGCAGCAGAACACGGTAGTGTCACACTTTGTTCTTTCTTGCTGTTTTTGGGGAGCACGGCAATGGACCTCCCTGCAAGTGACTGTGGGTCAATTTAGACTCCAATAGTGGCTCATAGATTAGGGAAACAACCACATTGCAGTGATGGAGGTTTTTTTGTAACTAATTTTGGTGCTTCGTCAGTCTTTTAAGGGCCAGAAGTAATTCTGGCTTTTAAGATCCTAAACCTTGAAGGATTGGGGGATTTATTGTTGTTTAAACTGAAACTAGGTGCAAAACTGAATATTCAAATGAAATATCTCGATCTGCACAGCCTTGAAGTTTTAATATGAGACTACAAATTTTCATTTTCAGCTGTTTCTTGATTTGCTGTTTCCTAGGAGTACCAGAAATTTCAGCATTTTCTAGGGATTAGAAAGGAAAACTACTGTAGTGGGTTTTTTCAAGAGGAATGTCTTTACTGCACTCTTTACTGGTCTGAGCGGGTCAGCCTGCAACCAGCATGACTTTTTAACTCTCCTCTTGTTTGAATGAAAGTAGTGTTTAAATTGTGCCTGCGCTTTAAAGCACCAAAACCATGTTCTTATCAATGCTATGCAAACCAAGACCCAAGGCAGTGGTGGCTTACAGAGTACAGTGTCTTTGCTGACAGAAATAGGAAAATGAGCATCACCTTTCTCCAGGATGGACTTGATTTTGTGTCTTTTATGTATATAGATATGTTATGATGGACCATGAAGGATTTGAAAAAAATGAGTGTAGATGTTCCTGTTAGGCTGTCACTGAAAACAATGAGGACTATTGTTCATTGTTGCTTATCTTAAATTTTTTATCTCAGTATCTTCAAATATAGTAACTTTTTCTTGTCTGAAAGCTGAATCTATAATTATCTTTGCTAAAGAAATATGACAAAATTACCAGAAGAGTTTATATTTTCAAAATTTGTAGCTCATGTAGAATCTTCTTTGAAGAGCTGTTGCATACACCACCAGGGCATGCATGGTTTATGCATCTCTCAAACTTTTTCTGGCTTCCTAAAGCTAGGAAATAACTCCTGTGATGTAAGGTGGTATACTCTCTCATGCTGTGCCATGCTGTCAGTGACTATGCCTAGCTGCTGCCCGCTGTCATTGCCAGCACAGTAAATTGGGTGTGTGGTGGATGATTTTATTATTAGTGCACGAATGTGCACACCCACATTTATTCAGATGCTTTTCACATGCCCATGGATGTATACACACAGAGAGAAACTATGGTGTTTGTCACCATTAAGTGTTTTTTAACACATGACAAACAAGTGAGATTATTGTTGCTATAAATCTGCAGAATCAATCTGTACTATTACTGTTTATTGCTATAAAATTGCATTAACTATGTTTTTGTTATCAATCTTCTTGTGATTTTTTTTCAAATGCTTCCATTGTGTGTTTTAAGAGATAATAATGTAATTTTCACATGATACTAAACTTTACCAGGGTATTTCTTCAGAAAAAGCTGTTATTAGAAGAATTTTATGGTGTTAATTTCTTTTCTGCCTCAAAAAAATCTGACACTTAAGACAGCAATCAAGAACTTCAAACTGTAATGCATGAGTCATGTTCAAATCCTGTTAGTTCCCCTAATATAACTGATTTACTGATTTGAAGTTTCTCACATTTTCCATTTAATTATATGACATGCCAGAAAGTTTTGTTGTGGAAAAGCCAATAACTCCAGGCTACATTCAGTGAAAAAAATACTCTACCCTCTTTCATAATCCCATAGATCTGAATTAATCCCAGCTATGGAAAATGAAATTGGGGAGGGGGTCTACTTTGATAATTTTGAATACTAACCATTAGCAAGTCTTGTAGAAATTCTTTTGATGTGATGAGGATTTGGTTTAAGTCACTTTGGTAAGAATGAATACATAAAATTGAGATATGATTACAGAATATCTCCTCAGATATCTTAATGCTCCATTTTTCTACGTGGAATACCATAATGTCCAGATCTTGTGTCACCATAACAAAACCTCTGTATTCTGAGATATCCTCTAAAGTGATAATACCGTAAAGCTATAAAAGAAATTCTTGCCCCATGTCCCAGTTTACTGACATTTTACCTGTCCTATTAGAGGTCAGGATTTTCAGGTGGGTCACACAATCAAAACAAAGCAAAACAAGAAGCATTTTCAAAAATGCTTGTGTATTTTGTTTGCTGCAGGTTTGAGAGTGGGAATGGAATGGAAGCAGATAAATGCCCCGAGGTGGCTTTTCAGCTGGATAGTGACAAATGGGGACCACACCACCATGGTATTGTCATGGTCACCAAGTGAGCTGAGACTGGTGCTGTTAATGCTCGTGGTATCTTCAAAGTAATGGAAAATATCTTTG
>VYZP01079514.1:2153-13218 GCA_013400635.1 Hypocryptadius cinnamomeus | reverse complement strand
GAGATGTGGTTGGAGATTTACCATGGTCAGAGGACACCAGACGTGGTGTGCCTGGGAAGGCTGGAGGTGGTGAAACTGTGACCTCAACCATGTCTTATCACAAAGGATGCCTGTGGGATTCCATTATTCAGGGGGTCAAGAGGGACTTGGGAGTAAACACAGCATGTTAAATAAGATGAAGTGTGAACAGGGACATAAAATTGGTTCCGTTGAATGTTTAAGCTTGGAGAACATCTGGAATCCTCATTTGTACAGGCCCTTTCACGCAGCTGTGTACAATTTCATTTTAATTCCTTCAGCAGCTCAGCACCCACACAGTGGCTAACAAAACCACGTCAATCTAATGAAAAAGCAGACAATGTTATAGCTGTCATACATTTATGAGGTAGAATGACTGGTTCAGTCCAGAATTAGATTCAGTGCATAACTCCTACATATGCATTTTAACCTCACGATTTTTATTAGACAGCATGAGACCTTGCTTAATGTGAAAGGCATTTTCTTTCCTTAGTTTGGAGAGTTAGGAATAATGTTGTACTCTTTTAGAATCCAGAAACAAGCTTAGTAGTTTAAAAGATAAATAATCTACCAGCACTGAGTGGCAGAACAATATTTCCTGTGTATTTTGCTTCCTAGTCACGTATTTGCAGCTACAGACTCGTATGATATAATTTTTATTATGATTTTTAAGCTGAATTTGACATAAATTAGAACTTCATATAGGTTTATTACTGCTCTGTAATAACGGTTTTATTAAAACAGATTGATTTTTAGAGCTGTTATCCACCATTAACATTGTAAATTCCTTACTACACTTAAGGGAAGTATTGGTGTTTAGCTAAATACTCCTGTGAAAGTATACCACAGTGCTCAATTGTGATGGTCAAGAAAATAAAATCAATCTTTTTTCAGAGTTACTAGGAAAGAAATAGATACCAAACTACTGGATATCCTTTTGCCACAATACCAGTCTGTAGTCAGTCCCCCATAGGTGCACAGTTCTGATTCCCCCCAGAAGAATCAAGTTGAAAAAGGCTTGGAGAGAGGCAGAAAGGATGATAAAAGGTTTCTGTGTGAGGGGGATACTTGATAAATGATTCATCTGGGAAAATAAAATACTTCAGAAGGCATCTTGAAAACCATTATAGCTATGAAGAGGGTGGATGGGAACTGAGTGTTCACTGCCTCTCTCTGCAATGGGAAAGTATGAGGAGTCACATTCAAAACAAACAGAAGGAAGTGTTTCCCTCTGCAGCGAGGAGAAAGAGGTAAAGATGCTGAAAGAAATCGACAGGCAAGCTGATAGGAGAAATCCCATGAAGGGTTACAGAGCATGTAGAAATCACAACTATGCAGGAAGTCCATGAGCAAAGATAATTGTTAGCTGAGAAACTTCTAGGGGAAAGCATTATACACATTTGATGTGGTTTCCCTTTCTTATAACCCCTATTTATGACACTGGTAAAGATCAGAGGTCTAGATAAACCTATCATCTGATCAAGTATGGTTTTCTTATTAGAAAGGGGTTATTTATTTATTTAGAGAACTTTAAACTCACAGCAACTTTGGTGAAATCATAAACATGTATCTGAAGAAACCTCATGAATTAAGGGAATCTTCCTTTCATGTGATAAAACTCATAAGAGGAAAACACTTTTTGAAAGTGTTCTTTACATTATATCCTTCATTTTAATGACATTTTCTTTAAAATTTTCCCCTTACACTTCTACAGATCTTAAGGAAGACTGTAGGAACCTGAATGTCTACACCAATTTTTGATCTAATCATTCTCGCTAGTTCTTTTTAAAATATCTCTTAAGCTTTCAGTCACATTGTCACAGCACAGATAATAATGACATATGCTTGTTCCACATAATGTCTATATAAAGCATAAATGTACACATTTCCACAGTAGCATTAGCAGAGATGTGACATTTTCATGTCTGTGTCCTTGAAGTAAGAAAAATGCCAGATATAAATACTAAAATCATTAACCATTGAATGAAAAGCTCCTAATTATTTTTACATTACTCTATTTCTTCTAAGTACAGTATAAAAATTATGTGTGGTAAGCAATGCTAGAAAATAATTTCTGTAACATACTGTAACAATAAATGACTGTATTCTATGCCCTCCTATTCTGTACTGCATACAACTTGATTTTCAGGACAAGTCAGCATTGTTTTTGTAACAAGTCTGATGATAAAATGCTTGAGAAGCCTGTTAGAAAAAGAACAAAGCATAAATAAGTACAGCTCTACTGGGTAAAGGTCGGATTGCCAGCCTCTAAGATGATACTAGGAATAAATTTCTGTTAGAAAATTAAATCTTTTGGGACAGTCCAATGATTCCTAAGTTAATGCTCAGACAGGTAAATTCTTAATGCTTCAAGAATGACATAAAAGTGCTTATAGTGCTTGTAATTGCACAGTGTTGAAATGAGGCTTAGAAATTTGTCCCAAGCACACCTTGTAATAAGGTTAAACTGAAGCATTGCCCTCCTCTGTACTAATATAGCTATAGAAATTTACAGGTACAGAGTTGTTATTCAGAGACAGTGGAATTTTCCCATTTGGTTAAGGAATACTAATCACATCAGTTTGCAATAGCATTGGTGCTGCTCCGTCACCATATCCTCTAAACCTCTCTGTTATTTGCTTCAGTAATACCCCGCTGCCCATCCAGCTTTCTGTCCCCCTGCAAAATTGAGAAAGGCTTCAAACACCTCTCTTTCCCCAAAGAAACCTGCCTTTAAATATTCGCCCTCACCTCCCATGAGCAACCTGTTTTAATACTTTGTTTCATAAACAGCGAGGTGGGTGGAAGACTTTATCATTAAATGGGCAGCATCTGCCTCTGAAAGCACTATTTTACAGTTGTACAATATTGAAACAAACACCTGTCTCTGTGTACTGGCTCTTTCTTTATTACTCCTCAAGAAATAGAAATACATGTGGCACTGGTAGTTTCACTGCCACACAGTCCTAAGTTAATGCTCCTTTAAATGATCAAAGACAGTTTTAATTACCTTTGCATGAATTGTATGCGCCAACTCTGAAGTCCCTACCTATAAAATGTCCTAGTACCACTGGGTGACAAGTGGAATTAATATAACCATTATTTCTTTTGTTGATTTCTTAAGACAAAATATGTGGCTTTTGCCCCATGTTACTCTGTAAGCTGAAACCTGAATCCAGGATCAATCTCCATAATTTTGTCAGGTTCAAATACTGAAGTTTCACTTCAAAGTCAGTTGAGATTTTTAACCAGTTATTTCAGTCATGAGATCTTTCCTTTCTTTGCCTCAGTCTTTCTCCATCCTCTCAACCAAACCAAACTCCCTAGTGGTAAAAACCAAGCTGTCTTTACCTGCTGGCTCTCCATCATATTCTTTACCTCACTGAACTGCTTACTAGCTGCTTTCCTGGCTCCAACTTTGCCTTTGTCAATCTCCACAGAACATCTTTGGTCCAATCCTGTGTTTAAGAGATCTGACAAGATAAGCTCACAGTCTCTGGTTCAGAAACCTCACAGGTCACAAGTTTGCTGGAAAAGAGTGTGTGTGTGTGTACATTCTTAATATATGCATTAATATTTACAAAAACCATGTATGTATTTAACAAAAAAACTTAGGAAACCAAGAGACAAAAGCAGTCTCATAGATTAGCCAGCCTAGCAGAAGCTTCTCCACATGTGTGGTATTGTAAGAAGTTTAAAAGTTAATGCATATTCTCAGCCTTGCCCATTCTGGGCCCATCAGAGCTAATGTACATGCAGAACAGTTCTGTGCTTGTGTATTCATCATTACCAAGGGTGGACAGAATATTTTTCATGCATTATATGCACCCTTAATTATAAGGAAAGGAAGGGATGTAGGCATATGTAGGAGTAGAGAGGAGGTAATGCAAACATGGTGGTGGGGGTTGAGAGTCAAAATACTTTATGTGTTGAAAACTTTTGAAATAAGTAACTAAACCTATATTATTGCTAGGTACTAAAACAAAAATTAAGGTGTTGTTCATATGAAAAGGTTGTTCATCCGTGTTAGTATCAAGAGGGCACTGCAAAGAAGTAGTCTCCAAATTCGTAAATATTCAGCTTCTGGTTAAAGTTACCAGCTTTTAATTACTATGAAAACAATGCAGCTGCTTGTTTCTGAAGGACAAAGGTTTGTGTTTATGAAAAGTTATATGCACTACAGCACAGCAGTTTTGGTGGGAAACAGTGACAAAACCCCAGTTTCTTTGGGAAAATTATATTGTTGATTATTTGCAATATATTTCAACTGTGTATAGATTTCTCACAGTTGCCCAGTAAACACACTGCTTTCATTCTTTCAAGCTAAACAGTTTCTCCTGTGTCCTCAAGCTCATTCCAGCTTAGTACAGTATATCTTTTGATGGATTGGTTTTCCTGAGTCAAATTTAAGAACTCAGAGCACCTTATCACACTTTGACCAGCTCGTTTTCTCAGGGGCAAAAAAGAGAGCAGACAAAAAGCCCATCAAGGCTTGTGCCAGTTAAATCCAAGCTCTCGAGGGATTTGTTTTTCTTTTGGCGTCAGATTAGATGTTCAAACCAAGCGGTGTTGTGGGGCCATGGGTGAGTGCCCAGTGAACCCTTAACAAGGCTAATCCCACAGCAGCACATTCCAAGCAGCTAATGGGTGCAAGGGCTTTGCTGGCTCCCACGTCGCTGCGCCATGGGCAGAGCGGGCGCCTTGCGCGGGGCCAGGCACAAACGCGTTATTAGCCATGACCGGCTGCGGCGAAACGCGGGCAGCAGGCTTTGCTCCGGGACAGCCTTAACGCCAAGCCTGGTACTCAGGTAAAGAAAAGAGAGAAAGAAAATGTTCTTGGTGGGATTTTGCAGCAAGGTTAATAAAGAGAGGGACTTACCCAGAGAGTTAAACAATAAATAAACTGAATCCAAGTGTGGTGTGTACTTTATGAATTCACTGTGGACTTTAAATTGTCTCATTAACCGTTACTGAAGGAGAATTTGAAGAGAAAGAGAAGATAAGCTTCTTGCTCTACTAGTCTTGAGAATACTTTGCTATAGTCTTCTAAACTTTTTATTTCTTTACTAATTTCCGTTGTAAGAGTTTAATGTAGACAGTTTAGTTATTAATATGTTGATTTCCTGAAGTTATTCCGTTATGAAGACTCTACAGCAAGTAGCATAATTTATTATATCTCTGAGCTTTATAGTTCATTGCAAATTATATCTTTTGCAGAAAGATAACAGTCATGGCACAGTGCAAACAGATGCTTTCTTTTAAATTTTGAAGGACAAGGAATTATGAGATTAGTAAATCACATATTTTGTCATCACAACTCTGCCGGATAGGATAGTACATTTTTTGAGATCTAAAAGCTGGAAAGTATTGTTTCCTGATGTGAATAAAGGAGATTTTAAACCCGACTATTAATTTCACAATATCACATTTGAAGAAGTGTAATGAAAATTCAAATACAAATTATTATTTTTGTTATTAAATTTTTTTAATGTAGCTATGTTTCTTTTCCAATTGCAAAAACAATATGAGAAAGAGTAGGAAAGCAAATTTTAAATGTCAGTTTCTTGGGTTTTGAAAGCTTGCTTTTATGCCTAATGAAAAAATTTCAGTGAAGTACCTGTTTTGGCACCTTTTGGTACTGGAACTTGAGATAAATTTAGCTAGTGATCACCTTTAGAAAAGACACAGTAGTTCTATGTAGCCAGGAAATTCACCATGGTAAATTGTTTGCAAAAAAGGATGAAAATAGTAATACATCTAATAAAGGATATTTAGAAGTTATAATAAATTAAATCTCAAGGCAGTCTCTCTTAGGTGAAGTATAACTCTTTTAGCTTTCAGAATTTCTATTTAACTATATTTTGTTCAAACAAAGCATGTCTTGCCCAACCTTCTATAATACATTAACCTTCTGTTTGCTACCATGAAAAAAACCAGTCAAATACAGTTTTATCTAAGACTTTTTTTTTTCTTCTGACTGTAAAAGTGATGCTAGATATCTGCTATTCCTACAAAATATTAAGTCCAGCAGATTTTTCAAATAAAAATGCATGGAGACTAAAGATAAAATATTGCTAAACAGCACCAGTAACCACCAGATCCAGCAAGGAATTATTTTCTCTGTAAAAAGCAGAAGAATAAATTCTATATACTGGGACTGGTAAGTAATAGACATAGCTAGAAATTCTTGTGATGTTATTTTATAGTTTGTGCTAGTGACATGCACCAACTCTAAGACATTTCTTTAGTTCGCAGTCATTTTCACATGTTTCAGAAGCAGAGGGTTCTGGTTTTAAACATGGAAAACAGGATACAGATTGAGTTGACAAGAAGGTAACATTAGATTGTGATGTAACATTAGTTAGTGAAAGTAATATATAGGTATTACTTATATATCCTTGCACAGTAAAACGGAACATTAATTAGTTACATAGGCAATTTCAAAAGTTGTCCTTTCATAGAGGCAAAATGCTCATATTTCCTTTAAATTGTTTAAAGTTCATTTCACATTACTTAATTCTCAGAAAATTTTGTCACAGTTCATAGTTTATAGTTCTATTTATGCTGTGCAGTTAAGTGGGTAATTTTATTATTTAAATGTATTAAGTTAATCTGTTTTAAATGAATTTTCAGAGGAAAGCTTCAACTCATCTTATTAAAAGAAATAATAGAGTTCTATGTGTGTGAATGTTTTAGAGAGCTTGCCAGAACTCATATTATATGGAGTGAGGATTTCCTAGATAATTAAAAATATTTCGGAACTCTGAAATTCTCTCCTTTCTTGTTTTGTTTTTGTTCTACTCTTTTCCCTTCTTCTTTCCTACATGTCTCTATTTGAAAAGACTTCTCGTGTATCTGACAATTAAGACTATGTTGCAGGTAATTTCCTGCTTTTATGTGAATATGTGATAGAAGATCTTGAGTGTTATGAGCAACCATAGCTATTATTTTAGAGGCTATCTGCCAATCATCTGACTCAATGTATTCAAATTTTTTTGTGCCTTGTTTCAGAAACCAGTTTTCCTCTTTTTTTTCCTTTTTCTTCTTTTTTTTCTTTTTTTTAAATTTTTTTAATTAAGGTGTCCACATAGAAACTCTAGTTTCTGCCTCTGTGTTAAACAGCACTTTCAGTGCTTGTGTAAAAATGCTTCAGGTAATTTTGTTGGTTTGGTTGTAGGTTTTTTTAATTAGAGCTGGCTTAGTTGTATCACTGATATGTAAACAGAAGTGTTTTTTCTTTTTATTTGTGTTTTTTATTTGTGAATAAGTGTAGGGGTTTTTCTACCATGCAGAAAGGTTTAGAGTTTGAATAAATTCTTCTCCAGAGATTTTCTTCCTCTGTTAGGAGAAGATGGTAACAGCAAAGAGGTCATTCAGCTAGTGAATAAGAAAAGAATATTAAAAACTTGTGTTGGGTGCTTAACTCTAGAAGGGAAACATAGTTCTAATGGAAAGTTTGTCCTCTACAAAATATGCACTGCTTCTCTCAAGAGTCAGTGAAATTTCCTCTTCTGTTTGAAGTTTATGTACAGTTGTACTATAAGTTGTATATAATAAGAAAACAGAGCTCAAGGCATTTCGTTTTTCTTTTTTAGGCGCAGAAATCATGGATAGAAAGAGCATTTTACAAGAGAGAATGTGTTCATATCATACCCAGCACCAAAGACCCCCATAGGTAATTGCATGTTACTTGTATGAAAAATCAAAGTTGGTTAAAAAAAAGTGTCTCTATATATGCATGCATAGAATGGATCCAGATATAAATATTTTGTGAACTTATTTGTTCAAAAGGTGGTTGAATTCCACCTGGAGTGATGGATTCCTATAGGAACTATTTGTTTACATTTCAAACCTTATTTGATAAGAAAAAAGATAAATCAAGGTGGGTCAGCATCTGTGTTTAACTTCCTTATCTTCTTAGCTCAATATTCAGTGCACTGAATACTTACCTAAATTGGATGCACGACACACAACACTGTCAAAAGCAAATAGATGCATTAAACTAGCAATTTAAAATTTGTGCTAATCCATGCAAAAGCTGATTACTTGTCCTGATGTTACTTGAAGAAAAGAGATGTTCTTTAATTTCATTTTGTACACATTTAGAGCAAAACATGATTTTTTTGAAATACAGGAGCATCCAAAGTAAACAAGACACAGGGAAAAAAGGTTATATATATATATATATATATACTTTGTGGCTTCCATACATAAAGGCTTTGGGAAAGGTATCAGCAGAGCTGAAAAGGGGTTGGGTTGTTTTTGTAGTTTGCTTCCCTGTTGAGTTTATACACACGCGTGACTCGGGTTTTCTGTTTGTTTAATGTTGTAGGTGTTGCTGTGGGCGTCTAACAGGTCAACACATTGGACAGCCTCCGAGCGCCTCCGTTACTCAGAATGAGAAAAACGAAACCAGGCTTGCTCGCAATGACATCCAGTCGGAGAAGTGGTCCATCAGCAAGCACACACAGCTCAGCCCGACGGACGCTTTTGGAACCATTGAGTTCCAAGGAGGAGGCCACTCCAATAAAGCCATGGTAACCATGTTTTTCTCTTAGATAAATAATGCTGCTAGCTAAAAGTAAGCATTCACAAAGAATGGACAACGTTTTTTCGTAATTTCTGCTAAAGTGTTATTGCGTGTACGACCGGAATGTATGTTTTTATGTATCACGTGCCAAAGAGTGGGTGAACAAAATTAACTGTAAAAGCTAGAGTGCAGTGTAAGAGGAGCTGCCTTTATGAAGGCTGAAGGCACATTAATGTGCTGCTGTCTTAATTTTATTCCAATGGCTACTCATTGATCTTTTTCTGAAGAATTTTAGAATTCAACTATGATTTTCCATTGCTGGCTGTGTCTGCAAAGCTGACAGATTCTGAACATACCAAATTCCCTTTAATATTCCTCCAGATGTGTATAGGAAGATAGACCAGTTAGACCTACTAACTGATTCGTATTTCAGTGAAATAAGAGGCCCCAGGAAGTGTCTCATCTAGGAACTACAATAGCCCTTGATCAAGAAATTACTCCTTCCCTGTGGAGTGGTATGAAAGTGCATTGATCTGAAAGCTTTGCTCCACTAATTTGGAGAAACATTTCCAGTACACACACTAACCCATGAGTGTATTTATTCTATGTAATATTATATGAAAGGACCAATCTCTCTGACTCTATCTAAACTGCAGAACCTGGATCTTTGGGAATGACAGAGGAATATGTGCCTAGCACTTCATGGCCAATACACTGCTTTGGCAGTGAGGGCAGAAGTTGAACTCCTGGGCACTTTGCAGAATAACCTGCCCAGTGATCTGGTACTGTTTTCTGTGCATGAATTCTTCCCACCAGGTAACTCAGATCTGTCATAAACACAGAGACTGGAGACAGTCACAATCTCAGGTACTATGCTAGAGAGGGCAAAGTATTTTCCTCAGATGTGTACAGAAGTGCTGGAGTTGGAGTGACTTCTCAAGTGGATGGTTCTGTTTGTGCAGATGAATTCCTTATTTGATAGAAACTAGAAAGCACTGCTGCACCAAGAAACAGAAAATTAGGTAATTTCTCTGAGTATCACAGACATCATATGTTCAGTTGATAACCGATCACCTAAAAATCTGCGAGGCCAGAGGTCCAAAGATACAGTAATGAATGTTATTAACCTCATATGGATTCTTAGCATTGGGTCATTTTTACAAGAAAGGATAAGAGCTTTTTCAGTGATGTCCTTGAAGATTGCCATTAAGCAATAAACAGCCCCGCCCAGACAAAAGTAGTCTGGGGGAGCCAAGAAATTATGAAGATTTTAGGGAAGCTGTTGACACCAATTCTCTTAGAGGATTTGTCATATTTGCTGGGATTCTGATGTCCTGGCATAGTGCCGGAAGAGAGAGGACATGCTCTAAGATTCATGCTGTGTGCTCAAAGAAGTACAATTGAAGTGCAACTGTGGAGATAAAACTGGGAGTCAGCATAAAGGAAATAAAAACGTTATCACGGAGTGCAGTCAGGAGTGAAACCATGAACAATTTAGAAAAAAGAAAAAAAAAGAGAATGGAAAAAGGGACTTAAACTCTCAGAAAACTAAATAGGAAGTTAAAACTTAGGGATAAGAACAATGCATTTATTGCTGGAAACTCTCTAGATGTATTTTGTCAGACTAGAATCAAGAAGCTGCACATGCCGTCTATTTGTAATCATTAAACCCCACCCAAAACATGGGAATAAAACAAATTCTCCAGTCTTCAAAAAAAAGCAACTTTAAAATCTCCAGAAATTTGATTATTCCACTGATGGGAAAAGTGTTTCAAATTAAACAATCCAGTAAATATCTCTCAAATCAGCTTTGTGATTGCTTGCCACCAGTGAGAAAAATGTCTTTCATAAGACCAAAACACAAATAAGGAGATTTGCATAACAATTCAAATGGAAACGGATAAAAGAATTTGTTATAATGTGTTTGCCACAGAAGCAGCATGAAGATGTCCTTGTGTTCATATTTCCATATTCAAGCATTATTTTAGGGTAGACTATGGTCAAAAAGTTGCCTAACTACTTGTTGCAGTTGTATTAATAGAAAGTTAAACTCCTACCTTTGCATTTACTGTGTACTAGGATTTTCCCATAATAAATAACATTTAACAAATCCAAAGGTTTCTGTGAAAGCCAAGAATTTGCTCAGTCAAAGGAACCCACCAATGTTTTCAGCAGAGGAGGGAAAAAGGAGACTTATTGATAAAATAAGGCTTGAAAAAAAAAAGGAGCAAGTACATAGTAGCTCCTAGAAATATTCTTGTTCAGCTGTACATTCTCAAACCTAAATGCAGAGAAGCTGATCAGTGTGGATAAGGGAAGAAAGATAAAGGGGAGAAAATATGTAAGTATATTCCTTTCTAAAAATGTGTTAGTAATTTTCAAGGTACTGGCTACCAAATAATGCTATAGCATGCAAGCTGGTTTTTGCTGGCAATCGTGGTAGGTTTATATTGTACCTATTGGCTAATAAAATGACCTTACAAAGCAGCAAGATTTGGCAGCTGTTCCCTGTTTTAT
>VYZP01079508.1:0-22059 GCA_013400635.1 Hypocryptadius cinnamomeus | reverse complement strand
CCTCCTTCTCCTTTCTCGACTCGCTGAGCCAGCTGGGGCAATGCCACAATTCAAGGCGTCTGGAGACAGAATCCAGCTCGCTGCCTTGTGATCTGCATGTCAAGGTGAAACTGCAATAAGATAATAATGTCAGTATCCCCAGAAGGCAGGCGGTAAAAGATACTAATTGCATTTCACTGAAGGCTTCAGAAACACTCAGCAGCTGGAAAGCTGAGGAGAATTTTGATGCTATTCTTATAAGGGAAGGGTTTTTTCCCCCCTTACACTGTTTGTAAATCTATTACAGAACATGGGGAGTGGAAGAGGGGGAAGGGAATGTATAAAACCAGTTAAAGGCTTAATGTTTCCCATTATATTTTGTGAGCTGTAGGTGGTCTAGAGCTTATAAAAATGTAGCACATTCCCTTGTAATCAACCATAATAATTTATTATTATTATTTATTATGATTTGCTGTTATTTTGCACACATAAAGGCCCCTGCCAAGGCAATGAGAGCTCAGCACAAATAGTTAACATTTATTATAGCAGTAGTAATGTTTAAAAATATTAACTAAATAAAATAAAAATACCAGCTCTAAAAAGCTGAGGACAGCTTTGTTATTGGGAAATAAATGCAGGAAGGCAAATATCTCGCAGAATGGCTGATACTGATTTGAATAGAAACATGTCTGGAGAGGGGGGAAACACATTTCCAATTCTTGGAAAAACACGGAGAGCTTGGAGTGGAGATCTGCCTGCAGCAGCCAGTTCTGCTCCCAGCTTTGCCCAGCAGGAAAGGGGACCCCCTTGCTGGGCAGGATTGTGGGTGGCAGTGGGGACATGCATCTGCTGCCCGGGCTTGGCTGCAGACAAGGGAGAGGTGGAAGGACTTTCCGTGGAGAGTGGCTTTATTCAGCCCCAGGTGCTTGTGATCCTTTCCCCTGGGCTTTATTGCTGTGGTGGTGTTCTCCGGGGAAGCTGGAGCCCAAATCCAGGGTCTCAGAGCAGTGTTCCCCACCCTCTTCCCCATCCCCTTTGTCTTTGTTCTGTCTGAAATCTTAAATCCCAGGGAGGACAGAAAAGCTTTAAGCCTCCCCTTCGTGGCCTCACCAGGGGAATCCTCAGTGCCCTTTGTGCCACTTGGGCTGAAAATGGGAAAATGGGAGCGCTGGGAGAAGGGGAAGCCACTGAAGAGGGGAGAAACCATCTGAAAGCCAATGGGAAAAGGAATTTTGCTGCAGATTTACCACAGGGATGTGTTCGGGACATGGTGCTGTGTCATGCAGACGTTTAGGAGCTGGGGGGGAAAAAGAGAAGGGGTGAATAGCAAAACTTGCAAGTGCCTTTGGTTTGTCAAGAGAAGAGGTGGAAAACCTCCCAGGGGTTTTCCCTGACAAAGCTGGAGGGCTGGGCAGCAGAGAGGCAAATGCAAAGCATGCTGCAGGTGGGAAGGAGCACATGATGAGCTCCAAATTAGCTGTAAATGTTTGGGAAGAGGGAGAAGCATCAGCAGAGAGACATCCATGTGCAAATCCCCGCTGTGGTGTACAGCCACCACCAGACAAGCAAAGGAAATTTGAGGAAGAATGGGGTTAAAAAAGTTGCTGAGAGTATTCTAATGCCAGCACATAAATCAGTGCTGCGGTCCTGCCTGGGATGACATGTTCCTTTCCAGTCAATCCATCTCAAAAAGATACAGCAGGAATGGAAGGGGTCAAGAGATAGGCAACAAAAATTATTGGAGACACCACAAGCCTTGCAGATGAGAAGAGACTGAAGGATGAGGGGGAACATTTATTTTGAAGATGAGATAAATATGCGGGGATATGATCCATGCAGATGAAAAAAGAGGCAGTGAGTGGCACAGGGAAGGTAAATCAGGGGCTGGGTCACCCTCTCTTGGGAGACAGAAACCAGGGAGAACCTGAGGGGACTGGAGGAGGGGTTTGAATGGTTCCCCTGGGAGATCTGCAGCACTGCTGGGGGGTTAACAGCACTCAGGGAGGCCTGAAAGGGCACCCGGGTGCCCAGAACACCCAGCTCCACAATGGAGAGCAGGTACAATCAAGGAGGGTACAAACACCTCGGGCCCTCTCCCTCAGGGGGGTTTATTGGCACTACCCTGGCACCCCAGAGCTACATTAAACAAAGGGGGAGGGGGCACAAAGGCATCCTCCCCTCTCCCCAGGGCACCTGCACCTCTCTGGGGCTAGGGGCATCTGCCTGGTGGTGCTGGAGTTGTTTTGGGTGGTGCAGGGACTGCAGCAGGTGCTCAGTGGGGATGCAGGGGATGGGGGTCCAGGTGCCCTGAGGTGCTGCATCTCCAACAGGCCTGAAACCATGGGCACCAGGGTGTGCCCACCAGGCTGGGGCAGGCGCCGAGGTGGTCTCTGGTGGAGGATGAGGAGGGGTGGAGGCTCGGGGTGAAGGGAGGCAGCTGCATGACCCCGGTGAGGCATGAAAGACAGGAGGATTATGGGGCTGGTGGAGCTCTTGCTGAGCTTATCTGATCTCCTCTCTGCCCTGCCAGCTCTCCCCCATGCTCTGGGGCTGCCCTGGGGCCGCTGGGGTGACTCAGCCACCCTGTCACCCCATGCTGTCACCCCACCCCACCCGGCTGCTTCGAAGGCTGGGTGTGCCTGCTCTGAACCCCAAAGGCTGCTGTGACCTCCTTTGCTGTGCTGGGCACGATGAGCTTGGCTCAGATAAGGCTCTGCTCCTGCCCCAGGGTGCAGGTGGAGCCCCAAGGAGTCAGCAGGATGCTGAGTGAGGGCATCCCTGCCCTGGTCCCCTGTCCCTCTGCCAGGGAGCTCCAGCTCCTGCAGTTCTGAGTGTTGTGGATCACTAAAACAGGCTGTGTGTGCTTTCACAAATGTACAAATCCTGGTGTGTTGGCTCCACGTGGGAGCTGTGGGATGGCTCAGCACAGCTCATCGCAGCCCCTTCCTGCAGCAGCACCCTGAGCAGGGTGACCAGCAGCACTCACACAGGTTTATTTTGTTTTTTCACCACATCCCAGGGGGAGAAGTGCATGCAATGGAGTGTCTTGTTTGGGTACAAGTCAGGATTTTGGTTTGGTTTTTTTTCTGGTTTTTTTTTTTGGTTTTTTTTTTTTAATGCTTTAAATACCCTGCTTGTTGTGTGTTTCTGTCAGAGAAAGCCAGGGCAGGGCTGTGCTGAGGCTCTGAAGCAGAAGTGGTGGGTTTTGCAGTAAGTCTCACTTTCTGCTTTGCTCTAGGTTTGGACTCCCCCAAATTATTTTCCCTATAGTGAATCTCTGTTTTCAGCGTGAGAATTTCTGTTTCAGAGGAAAAAACATTGTGAAATGCTGAGTAGTGTGAGTTTTCTTCCCTTGGGACCACAGCTGGGCTGGTGTCACAGCTTTCCCCAGTGACAGTGAGGGGAGCAGGGCTGATGGAGGGGGTGGACGTGGGGCCAGGCAGGTGTGAGTGCACACCCAGTGCACTGGGGTGAAGATTTGGCAAAGCCTTGGCAACCACAACCAGGGTCTGAACCCAAGGGGAGAACAGCCAGCCCTGGGGCTGACAGGAGAGGCTGCCAGAGGGCAATGCTCCCAGAAAATGAGAGTCAGCAAAGTGCCCAGGTCACTCCAGCACCCTGAGCAGGGCAGGACCTTCCATCCTTGGAAATCCCCCGAAGCTCAGAGCTGAGAACAGTCCCCCTGTCCTTCTGGAGGTCACTTCACCCCTTCTCCATGCCCAGCTCATGCAGATTTGTGGTCCCGTGGGAGCTCTGCCTGTCTCTGCATTTCTGCCTGACCCCAGTGCCAGGGGAAGGTCTCAGGTACCAAGCAGGGATCTGCCCACCCAGTCAGCCCAGAGGTGCTGCAGACCAGGCACCTGATCAATGACATTTCATAAAGCACCATGGGAAGGCAGTGAAAACCTGTGAGACCTCTGGGACTGGGGTTTTTGAGGTAGAATAGCACAGTAGAGCATCTTTGATGCACTCAAAAAATAAAAATACAGGCTCCTGAGTGGAGGCCCCTACAGGCTCCTGGTCTGGGGACTGTCTGCACTAAAACCACTCTTCAAGATTCACTCCAGGCTGGGGTAATTCCTCTTTTTGACTCCTTAGTCTGAATTCACCTGCCTTGACTTAGCAACACAGCCACCAAGGTGAGCTGGTTGTGTACACTGCCTTTAATCATTGGGAAAAAACAGAGCCATTCATCCCAATCTGTGATAAATCAAGTGATTACTCTGGAGAGATCCTTTTTTCTCTTGATTTTAGGTGGAGCTTTCGAGTCCAGATTTAAATTACCTGAATTTGAAACTCATAGCACGAATCTCCCTGTGAAGGTGGAAAACATTTATGTGTTTATCCACTGCACAATCCCTGGGGGAAAATGGCCTTCAGAGGATCAGGCTCCACTTCATTAGAGGGAAATTCTGAGGCCATAAGCTTCTAGCAAGGCTAACAGGAATGTTCCTCACTGCAGTGTTCTGGGTCCCAGTGGCTGAGTCTTACTCGGCCAAGCGTGACCTGAAAATGCTGAGCACCCACAGTGGCCATGACCAACCTCAGGCCAGGCTGTCCACGTGTCCATCTGCACCTGAGAGTCAGCCCTGGAGGTGTGTCCAGGAAAACCCCACACCTGGCATTCCAGTTCCATGCACAGGCAGAATTTCAAAGGCATTTATTTGCCTAAAGTTGTAAAAGACCACTTTAGGCAAATAAATAACATTAATTGTACAAGCTTAGGAGGAATTCAGAGAAATACCTCAGCTGTTTGATTTTGGAGCCTGACTTCCTCAGGGATGTTGTAACCTTGTGTAGGAACCCTCTTACAGCTCTAGGTACCTTTGGGAATTTGCTGCTGAACGTCAAGTTATTGTCCTGGTGAAAACGTTAGCATTTGGTTTAACAGTAGAGGGTCTTTTGTGGTCTGAATTACAGCAAATTTACTTACAGTTTTCATTATTGGAAAGTTCAGGAGAAGGAATTATCCCACCAGGGAGTGCTGTTTAATTTCTGAGGAATAATTTTCTTGTCCTGATATAAATTTGATTGTAATGACAGGTAATTGTAGCAATAGTATAACAATGATAAACCATTGTGGAAATGGCAGTATTTTCAGTGCAACTTCGTGAAAATCCTTCAGAATGTAAACTAAATTAAACCAGAAATCCAGCTAATAATGGACTTAGTGTTTCATGCCACATTTTGTTCACTTTTTACTCAATAAAGGCTGAGATAAAAGAGGAGGGACGCTGATTCTGGGTCGTGGCTGATGCAGTATTTGAACTTGGACAAAAACTGAGTATTTGGTCTTAACCTTCTGTTTCATTAGGGTGATTATAATCCACTTAGAGATTATAGAGAGATCTTAAAATGTCAGGAATTGCCTTTTCCTATGTACAGCAGAAGCAGAACAGGGCAAGAAAGGGTTGATGAGGGCTGTGTGCATTGTGGCTTCACAGACATGAGCCTGCCTGCAGTCTGCTCTCTAAAAAAGTGGCAGTACTGCCATTTTAGACTCAAAAAAACACTTTTTTTTTTTTTTTTTTTAATCCAGAGTCCTTGGTGCTTTGAATCCCTGGTTTTCAGCCCTTTTTTCTCTAGAAGAATCCAGGTTCTTTCTATCTGATTTGGATCTCGTTTGGGCCACAGATATCATCATGTTTTATTTGGACTGAGTGAATACTTTGCTAATCCCTTTCTTTTAGCTTGGGCTTTGCAGCATCATTTCCACCAACTGTTCCCCTTGCTGTGCCCTGAGAACACTGCCATTGCCTGCATTTCAATTTCACATTGGTCTAAATGTCGGGGGCTGAGCTCTGGCGTGCAGAATCGAGCAGAGATTCACATTTTTAAATTAGCAGACAGTGCAAATGAATGACTGGCTCTTCCCTGGGGAAATATTCTGGATTTGCTCAGTACAACAGCCCTGAAAAGGGGGCTGCTGCTGGTAATGACACAGCCTTGGCTGGGGCCTGTGCAGCACAGGGAGCTGGAGGTGTTTGCCAGGGCAGGGGGAACGAGCTCCGTGCGCTCCCCCGGGAGAGAAGCGCGGATGTTTGCAGTCACTTCAGATTTGTCTCCCAAGGAAACAATGCAAAAGCCAAAGCTCTCTCCAGCTCTCACCCCTTGGTTTCTGTCTCACAGTGGGCTCTTCCCATTTTCTAGGTCGGAAAACAGAGGAGCATGAGGAGCAGCAGTGCCCCAGCTCCTCGCCAGATGCGCTGCTGTGCTGCCCTGGCTCAGGCACACACGAGCCAAGCACAGCACCAGGGTGTGCTTCCCTCTTCTTGAGGGAGGACATCTGTAAAAGGGGCAGATAAATAAATAAACAAACAAATAAATAAATAAATATGGACTTTGTCAGCCTGTGTAGGCGTTGGCCAGGTCCCTTCTGCCACCCTTGTGTGTTAAAGTCACCATCCCTGTGTCATGGCTCTTGGTAGGATACAGCCCCATGGTCTCCTCTAGTCTTCATCCTCCAGGGCAGCCCAGTAAAAATGAGGAGGTCAAGAAGAGATTTTGTAGATTGCTGGAGCAGGAAATCTCTATTAGAGGTTTTTGGTCTCCAGCTTAAAGAGAGACTGAGAAAACCTGAATTTTTGGAGAGGAGATGGCATATCCAAGGCATGAGAAATTGACAGGGAATTATCTGATCAACCCCTTTGATGGGATTAAATAAAAAGTGAAAAATAAATGCTTTTCTCTATGTATCTTTGTCACTATTGCTAAAATATTGAAGTTTAAACAAGGAGGCTTTTAATGGAGGGTTGTCTCACAGGGTGTATTGTATTCACTGGAGTTTGCTCTCTCCTTGGCTAATTATATATATTTATCCATCTTATTGAAAGCTTCTCCAGGGCAAAGAGATGCTGGTTTATTTCTTTATTTAATAAAGGAAATGCATAGTGGAGAGAGATCTATTAAATATCAAGGCAGTTCAGTCTCTGATACTCCTGCTCTGACAGGGGCTGGGAGGGGACATTGCAGAGGGGACATTGGCAGGAGCAAGGAACTCCCCCCTCCAGAGGCATGGCTGAGGGCAGGAGGGAGGGAAAGCTGGGCTAGGACATCTCATTTGTGGTTTGGGCTGAGACTTCCTTGAGGATTTTGTGGGGATCCCCCATTTCCTTAGGACCCACTGATGAGTCAGGTCCAGCCCCTTTCCTGCTCATTGCCTGCTCTAGGTGATTGCACTGTAGCTGTTATTTCTCTCCTCCTTCACCCACCCAAACTCCTTTTTGTGTGTCCAGGTTTCAGCAAACATCCTGTCTCTCCCAAAAACATGATAAAAGTGTGATCTCTGCAATGTCCCAGCACTTGCAGCATCTTTGGGCAAGAGGCTCCAAACCAGAACCTGGTGCAGGTAGGACCAGCCCCTCCTGATGCTTCTCCATGTGCCATTTGCAAGGGTCATTTGAAACCCTTCAGCAGAGGAAGAGACCCCAAACATCCCCTCCCCAGGTAAATCTGAGCTTGCCTGCAGGCTCTGCACCCTTCCCAGCTGCTCCCTGTCCAGGCTGGCCAGTGTCACCCCTGATGTTGCTGTCACACCCCGCTGGGGACAGAGACTGGCTCAGGGCTTGTGGGGAAGATCCCAACATCCAGCAGACATTGGTTTGGGGGTCACCAGCTGCCTTGCATGAGGGGCTGCACTCACTCAGGATGCTCTGGACATGAGCAGAAGTCATTTTGCAGTGCTGGAGGGGCATGTCAGGGCTGTGCCAGGCTGTGCTCCCAGTCTCAGGGACCTCAGCACACCCAAAGCAGATCTCACCCAACAGCAGCCTCGGCTCTTTTCTGTTCAATGAAAGCATTTCAGACACAAACCTGCTGTACCAAATGTGTGGCTGTTCCATTAGTGCCTATTTTAATCACAGAAATGTAACACTGTGAGAAAAACCCCAGCTCTGCACAGACAGGGACTGGCCCGGGCAGGCAGGCGTCCGTGTGACATGGTCACAGCAAAGTGTCATTATGGCCTGCTGGGGAGCAGCACTCATTTTCCTGCCAGGGAGGGTTGTTTCTTTGCTTGCAACTGTCAGACTCATGAATCCATGGAAATGGCACAAATACGGGGGGTTATTTTCTATCTTATCAATTTTGTTTTGAAGCTTGGTGAAAAATGTGAGATCTTCATTTGAAGCTGCTGCCAGACAGCGATGTGCTGGCTGCTTGGACTTTTTTACATCCTAATGATGTTGCTTTATTTATTTTTCTTTTTTGCTTAGCTACCCAGCCGAGCATCGTATGTTTTCTTCTGCGGGAAGACGAGCTCTCGGGAGTGTCTTCTGCTTTATGGCTTCATGCAGATTCTGCAGCTCTGGGCTGTCACTTACTGTCACTTATGCATTTGCGTTTTGAATCAGAGGGGGCTGTGGGCCTCATGCCTGGAGCATTTATTTGGGAATAACTGCTCTAGGTCAGGAGAGCTGCTGAAGGGCTGCACTGCTCTTTGGATTCACGTCCTGGACTGGCAGCACCAGCACAGGGATGACATCATATGAGGTGATGTGGCTCCAGGCTTGGGCTCCAGCATCCAATCCCCCTCCCAGCTCTCTCTTTCATCCTGGCCAGCCACCCTCGAGGTGTGCTTTGTCTGTAAGCATCTCCTTCATGTCACATGAGAAGCAGGGGAGTGAAGGGGTGCAAGGTGAGACAGCTGGATTTTAGCAGAAGAACACAAATGCAGCAAACAAAATTTTGGCAGTGGCTTCTGTGTGGAAGCTGAGATGGATCCCTGAGTTACAACACCCAGATCTTCAGCTGAGCTGTCCCTCCAGATTCCCTGTGCAGCTGCTAGGCAGTGCTAGTGCACAACTCAGCTCCTGCTAAGGTGCATGTCAGAAAATAGGTCAGATGGATTGTGCTTTAAATGTGCTCATTTTCCTACAGGCGGTTGTGCTGACGAGCACAGATGCAGATACTTCTGCATGTCTGGAGTGGGGGCAGCACCCACCCTGGGGAGCCAGGGCCATTGTTCTGTGGGAAAGGATGCTGATACCATTCCTGTTTTCCCCAGGTAGCATCAATCTCCCACCTCACACCCACAGCTGTCTCGGGGTTCAGTTCCAGTAACAAGCCCCAGACCAGTGTCAGGTGTCCTGAGCACACTGAGCTGCCGGGGTGCAGCTCCTGCCATGCTGACCTGTGTCCCCAGGGCCCCCTGAGCTTGGGGACAGATGGCAGACTGTAGAGAAACTGTTCACAGTGATTCCTGCCCAGGGGAGGGGTGGGAGAAGCCTGAGCCTGGTGCCTGAGCACTGAGTCCTCTGCTGCCCCTCTTCATTCTTGGAACAACAAACTCCTTTATGAATGTTTTTCAGAGAAAACAGCACCTTGTGCCCTGCTCACCCCTGCCAATAATTGGGCTGGTTGCAGGGGCACTGCTGAGGAGCTCCTGTGAGAGAGGAGGGGTGGGGAAGCCTCTTTTAGGGGAGATGTCAGCAGCCAGACCCAGCCTGAGTGGTCCCTTCCCAGCAGCTGGAGGTGTGAGGTGCAAGGGCAGTGTGTGCAGTGCACTCTGCTTGGGGAATGTACTCAGGTTTAATATTTGGAAATTAGACTGCCATCTGATTGGGCCAGGGAGCACAGAGAGCTGTGCAGCACTTCAATATTGCTGCTCAGGAGGGGAATAAGCAACACAGGGAGATGATAATGCCAGAGACTGAGTGTAAAATTTAAGAGGAGATAAGCAGGGTTTTCAGTTTAGAGCCATCCCCTGTGTCCTGTCACTCCAGGCCCTTGTCCTTATTCCCTCTCCAGCTCTCCTGGAACCCCTTTAGGCTCTGGGAGGGGCTCTGAGCTCTCCCTGGAGCCTTTTCTTCTGGTGAACACCCCCAGCTCTCCCAGCCTGGCTCCAGAGCAGAGGAGCTCCAGCCCTTGGAGCATCTCTGTGACCTCCTCTGGACTCTCCAGCAGCTCCAGGTCCTCCTGCTGTGGGGAGCCCCAGAGCTGGAAGCAGCTCCAGGTGGGAGGTCAGAAGCAGAAATCCTCACTCCTGGGCACAGAAGAGAGGATTACCAACCCAGCAGCTGAGCAGAGCCTGCAGCCAAAGCTCTGTGTGGGCTCCTTCCCTCTCTGGACACCTGCCCTGGGATGGGAGGGGAGGATCTCACAAATCAAGGGGGGTGTGTGTGCTGCAGCCCCACACCAGCACAGCCTCAGGCTGCTGGAAAGGTGTGGTATTCACATGCCCTGTGAACGGAGAGAAGCAGAGAAAAGAATGATTAAAACAATTCTTATCTCACTTGCTGCTGCTGTGTTTTTGAACATGGGGAGTGTGTTGGAAGATTGTTTACCCAAGGTGATTGCTTGATTGGATTCTGATGGTGGTGTTTGGATTCATTGACCAATTGGATCCATGTAGAGAGTCACGAGTTTTCTTTAGTATCTTTTAGTATTCTTTAGTATTCTTTGTAATATAGTTATAGTATAACATAGTATAATAAAGTAATTAATTAGCCTTCTGATACCATGGAGTTCTGCACATCATTCTTCCCAAACGTTGGGGTCACCCTGCAAATCTGATAGAAACATCTGCAAAGAGCCCAGCAGATGGGAATTTGGGGAGACAGGGAGGAGAGGGAGGGCACTGCAGCCTGATGGAAACCCCAGCAGCACCTTGACCCCGTCAGCAGCGCCTGGCATCGCCCGCTGCGCTGATGGGAAGTGGCACGAGGAGGAGATGCTTTATTGGGCTGGGTTGTGGAAGGGGCAGGCAGCTGAAGGCTATTGTCTGAGAGGGGAAATTTATTACAGGGCGCCACACAAAGCCTAAATTAGGCTACCCAGGAAAAGGAAAAAAAAAAAAAATCAAACCAAAAAAACAAAAAGCCCTTGGTGTGTGTGATATGTATGCAGAGCTTGTCATATCGAGTAATGTAGTGCAATAAGGCTGAACCAGGCAGTAATGGGCTGTGTGGCTGTTGCTCTGCCTCTCTCTCTCTCTCTGTGTTTTTGTTGTTGTTGTTGCAGCAGGACCTTAATGGTGTTCTTTAAACAGATGCTTGAGGAGTGCTACTCCAGCGAGCAGTGATTAAAAAAAAAAAAAAAATCAAAAAAGAAGAGAGGGAAGAAAAAGAGGAGAAAGAAAAGAAAAAAAAAGGTGGGGGGAGAATGTTAAAAGCACAAGATTGGCAGAAATCATTTTTCAAAAGAAAAGAGCTTGGGGGTGGGGACAAGCTGGGAGAAGACTGTCAGGCTGTGGAAAAGTTTAATAAATTCCATGTCACTCTAAAGACCGTCATGTGCAGAGTTGCCCAAGGCCAATAAAACCCGATAAACCTCTGATAGGCTGGCTCTGTGCACGGGCACGTGTTATTGCTTTGATACCTTACACAAAAATAGGGTGCTTTTTTGTTGTTTTTGATATGGTAAGAGGCCTTGCAGTGTGCTGTTCTTTATAAGAGATATATATATATAAAATCCACGATAAAAACACCAAAGGATTTAAGTGTGTAGCTGTCATCAGTTACTATTTAACTGAGCGAAACATGTTAAAAGCAGCAACAATACAATATAGCAGTGAACGCATGAGAGCTCAGGCAATCTTCCTCCCACATTTAAGAGAAAGTGCTTTTTAAAACTGTAATCTTGGTTGGATTCACGGAGAGGGGGAGAAGGCAAGATGAAGAAAGCGGGGAGAAACATCTCTTATTTTTGTTTAACTTCAGCAAGTCATTTATTTGCCTGATGTGGCAAGCCTTGGAGTACTTGCTTAATTTTTCTCCCAGGAATGGCTTGGCTGAAGGAATGGGGTGAGGCTGAGGCTCTCAGCACAGGATGGGGGGTCTCAGGTGCCAGCCTGGGGAGCAGCAGCATCACCTGTGCTCCCACCTTTGGGTGGTCCAGCCGAGCTCTCCCAGCCTTTATTTCCCCCTGTGGGAGCACAGGGCTGATGTTCAGGGCACCTTGGCACCTTTGCACCCTGGTCAGTGCATGGAAAAGGGCTGCTGGAGCAGCAAATTCCTTGCTGGGAGTCAAGGTGGTGTTTGAGGCAGGTTTAGGTCCTCACCTGTGATCCCTGAGCTTTGGGATGACCCGGGAATCACCAGTAAAAATGGGGTGAAGCTGCCCTGCTCCTGGCCAGTGCTGCAGCACCAGCTCCTGCCCAGGGCTGGCCCAGTTTCCTCAGTGTCCCTCTGAACCCCAGTGAAAGTAAAGGATCCAGAGAGGGCAGGGAAAAGGACCCAAGGGCAGCATGGGGCTGCGTGGTGGGCCAGGCTGGCCCCAGGGGTTCTGTGCCAGTTTTCCAAGCCCTTTCCTTGCCCTGGAGAAGGTGGATGGCAGAGCTGGATCCCCACAGTGCAGCACCACCACTTCTCTATTTTTTACCCATTTTTTTCTCTGTTCATTACCCATTTTTTCCCCTTTTCTCCTATTTGTTGTGCTGGTACCTGGAAGGCAAATGGGTCACGATTCAAACACTCCCAGTGCCCAACTGGTTGACATTTGGGGTTTAATTGTTGCCTCTCTAAGGAACTGGAAGTCACAACCACGAGTCTGGAATGAGTGCAGGAGCCTGCAGAGAGCTGGGAGTGCCTGGACAGGGCAGCAGCTCCCCCCAAGCCCTGCTCTGAATTTCCACAGAACTTTTCCACACATTTATCTCCTGGGCAAGCTGAAGTTTTGCAGGTTTGGGTGTCTCTACAAAGCTGAATAGTTGGAATATTTGGGCAAGGGCAGTTTTGTTGGCTGCAGCAGGCAAGGCAGTGTAAGAAACCTTTTTTTTTTCCTATTGTTATATGAGAAGTACTTGCAGGGTGTCATTTCCAAAGATGAAATTTGGCCTGGGAAGAGCTGCTGTTGAGAAGTGCTTCTCCTTGTTCTGCAAGAAATTGGATTTGATTCGTCTGAGTTATGAACCTTTGATAATCATAAGCTTACCATAGCCAATACATTTTTCTCCTAAACTCCCAGCTGTTTTCTATAATTTTCTCCCTCATCCAGACACACATTTCACAGGGAAAAACACCGTTCCAGAAAAATCCTCCTCTTCCCTCAGTGCCACAGTAGGCAGGAGGGTTCTCACTTACAGGCTCTTTTGTATTTGTCTCACACACAAATACAAGCTCACTAAATGAGGGGGGTTTGCCTATTTTCCTCTCTGAAAAGTACTGATCTTCTTCCTGAAGGATCTTCAGAGCAAAAAGTTACAGAGCTTGAAATTTAATTCCAGCAATTTGGAAGATCCAAGTTGAATCTCCTGTTTTTCTGGGGAACTTTGGGTGAGTCATTTAACCTCTTGGCCTTTCCCTGGCCAAGCAGAGCCAGGACTTTGCCTTTTTTTCTTTCCACAACTCCCTGCTTTTGCCTATTAAAATACAAAACCTTTTGTGTCTGGAAGATGCAGTCCTGGATGGTCCCTCTCTCTTCTATTGTATTTGCAGCATCTGTCTGTGGAAGGACAAGCCATGGGCACCCCAGCAGCATTTTACAGAGGGAGAGAATGTGCCTTTATCCAACATGTTGCTTCTGGTGAGATAAACAGGCAAAATTCCTGTTTGCATAAGGCTTTGCCTCATCTCTCCTCTGGCTTCCTTCAGAAGGCCACAGCTCAGCTCAGTGCCAGGAGGATGTGCTTATACAGATACCTGCAGAAGGCAGAGGTAAAGAAAAGGATCTGGAAATGTTTAATGTTGTCCACATATCAGCAGAGTTCACTCTGTTCATCATAATCCCATTTTCTGCCTCAGACGTGTCATTACTGCCCACCGGATTTGGGGAGATAGCAGCAGGAAATGAGCTGGAAAAACATCAGACAGTTTGGGTCTTTTTTTTAAAAAGTCATTAACACCTCTAATATATTTAATGAACTGCAAGCAGCCCTCGGAGTGGAGAAGGATAAATTCTCTGCGGGTGAGACACTGAAGGGAGGCTCTGCAGAAAGGCAGGAGGAGAGTGCTGGGTTTATTTGGGCTGGAGGGCAAGGAGAGCTGAGGGCAAGCCCTGTCCAAAGGGCAAAGAGAAGAAGGGAGATGAAAAAGGCAGGAGAGTGTGGTTCCTTCTCAGGGCCCTCCGTGGGCAAACAGAGATGTGCAAGTGGCTCCCACCTGTGCTGCCCTGGGTGTGCACTATTGCAGTGCTGGCAGAGGGGTTGTCACCATGAGGGTGCCAGGGTTGTCACCATGCCCTGGTTTGGCTGTTTGTACCTCTGAGAGGGGCACACCACCCCCTGTTTGCACCTCTGAGAGGGGAACACCCTCACCTGTTTGAGAGGGGCACACCATCCCCTGTTTGCAGCTCTGAAAGGGGCTCATCCTCACCTGTTTGTATCTCTGAGAGGGGCACACCATCCCCTGATTGTACCTTTGAGAGGGGAACACCATCCCCTGTTTGTATCTCTGAGAGGGGCACACCATCCCTTGATTGTACCTTTGAGAGGGGCACACCATCCCCTGTTTGTATCTCTGAGAGAGGCACACCATCCCTGTTTGAGGGGCACATCCCCTGTTTGCACCTCTGAGAGAGAAACATCCTCACCTGTTAGGACCTTGAGAGAGGCACACCATTCCCTGTTTGGACCTTTGAGAGGGGCACACCCTCATCTGTTTGCCCCTCTGAGAGGGGCACACCATCCCCTGTTTGAGAGAGGAAGACCATCCCCTGTTTGTACCTCTGAGAGGAACACCATCCCCTGTTTGAGAGCGGAAGACCATCCACTNCTGAGAGAGGAACACCATCCCCTGTTGGCACCTGTGAGAGAGGCACACCGTCCCCTGGTTGTACCTGAGAGGGGCACACCCTTAGCTGTTTAAGAGAGGCACACCATCCCTGTTTGTACCTCTGAGAGGTACACCATCCCTTGTTTGAGAGAGGCACACCATCCCCTGGTTGTACCTCTGAGAGAGGAACACCATCCCCTGTTGGCACCTGTGAGAGAGGCACACCGTCCCCTGGTTGTACCTCTGAGGGGCACACCCTTAGCTGTTTAAGAGAGGCACACCATCCCCTGTTTGCACCTCTGAGAGAGGAACACCATCCCTGTTTGCACCTCTGAGAGAGGAACACCATCCCCTGGTTGTACCTCTGAGAGAGGAACACCATCCCTGTTGGCACCTCTGAGAGAGGAACACCATCCCTTGTTTGCACCTCTGAGAGAGGAACACCATCTCCTGTTGGCTCCTGTGACAGGGGCACACCCTCACCTGCCCATGGCTCACAGCAGGCAGGCTCAGCTGAGCCCAGCCCCGTTTGCTGTTCCCAGTTCCACACCAGAAAAGGGAGGTGAAGCCAAGGTGTTATCCAGGCTGAGCTGAGTTCCTCACTGCCCACAGTGCTCCAAGGTGGCAACTGTGAAACTCAACCCCTCTAACCACTGCTAGGCTGGGCAATGCATCCCCTGCTGCTGCTTCATCCTGGCCAAACTCCAGCACTTGTGTTTTGGCACCACCAGCTACGAGCTGTGGCCCAGAGCCCTGGGAGCTGCCCTCTCCTGCTGCCCCCAGCCTTCTCTGACTGTGATAAAGCACTGGAGATATTGTTCTTCCTATGTACCAGCAGTGCTGCCTGCACACCTATGAGCAGATCTAATTTGCAGCACATCTCTCAGGTGGGGAGAGGAATTTATCCTTGTGACAGGCAGAGAGGGGCCAAGTGCCTTGTCCAAAAGCATGGAGCGAGTCTGTGAATTAACAGGACTCAACCCAGACCTGAACTGGTGCCCCAGCTCCTGGCACACACACCCTGCCTGCTGGCAGCTGCTGAAGCATGAGGGGAGAGCAGAGCAATTTGTTTTGCAGGTTGCTTATTTATAAGGACAGGCTCTTTTTTGGGTTTTGCAGCTCTTTATAATTTAAAATTTTCTGGGCTGTCATGTCCCCCATCCTCAGGGCTCCCAAGGGGAAGAGAGGGGGGAAGCTGGGATGAAGAGTGGCTGTGAGGGGCAGTGCTGGGGGCTGCCTGGGGGCTCTGCTGCACAGCCCTGCTGGCACTGAGTGCTGGCTCCAGGCAGGAGCCCTGGGCTCCCTTCCAGGCCCAGGAGAGCTTACAGGATTTAGCAGGCATAAGCTACAGTGCCACTTCCCTGCTCTCTTGACCCATTCCATATTGACCCTGTCAGCCTGGTACAAACTTGTCACCTCCCCAGTTTGTCCCAGTCACTGCATTTCCTGTCCCATCTCAGCTGTTAGGGGCATCTCAGCCTGGATCCTGCCTTTCCTGACCTCTGTACCCTTCTGCCTTTCCCCACCCACCCTGCCAGGCTCAGTCCTCCCTCCCTGGCTCTTTCCCAACCCCTTCTCTGCATCAGGGCAGTCTCCAGCACCCAGGGGACAGCCCTGCCTCCCTCCTCACCTTTGTGCAGCTCCTCATCAGCACAGTGAAAAGCACATGGCAAAGGTGAGGGGTTGGAACTCTGCTCACTGAGAATTTCAGACTATCTGTGCTGACAGGCACTGACCCCCAAGAGAACACTGCATTTGACCTGAGGCTGTGGAGAAGGGTCCCAAAATGGAATGACAGAACTGGGATTGTGGGTGTGGAGTTTGAATAGAAGTGTGTGATATCACAGGGTGGAAAACTTAGAGTTTAAAAGTTTAGAATATAGCAATATATATAAAGCAAGATAGAGGCTTTAGGGCAGAAGCTGGTTCTTCTTCTTCTTCTTCTTCTTCTTCTTCTTCTCCTTCTCCTCCTCCTTCTCCTCCTCCTCCTCCTCCTTCTTCACCTTTTTCACCTTCTTCACCTTCTTCTTCACTTTCTTCTCCATGGGTTTGGGTGGTTTTGTGTAATTGGACAAAAAAATCCTCATTGTGGGGCAGGGGTCATTGGTTATTGGGTTAAAAGTAAAAATAATTGAGGTGTCATTTCTTAATTGGACAGTTTATCCTTGAAAGGCCTTGTAGAGAGAGAGATGGGGCTCCATTTTTAGTTTGTTAGAGTGAAGTGCTGTAGAATTCAGTTTGTGAGATTGCATCACAGATAAGAACTAATAAACATCTGAGTCCAAATAACAAATACCCTCTCCTGCATTTAATCCCGACCCTGGCAAAAAGTTAAGACTTGACAGTAAGGCCTCGGCCACCATGCTCTGAATTTCAAGTTCCTCCTCCAAAGCACACAAAATTGTCCAAAAATTTGCTGCCAACACAATTGTCCCTGTCCTCCCCACAGAACCAGCTGGAGATGGTGCTGGGACAGCTGGAGAAGCACACACTTGCTGCAGAAAGTTTCAACCCAAACAATTAAATCCCTGAAAGAATTTCCAAAAGCGCCTAAGCAGGTTACATGCCTAATTCTCAGAGCCCAATGGGACTTGGACATCTAATCTTCTTAGCTGCTTTTGAAAATCTTTGCCAGGTGCCTGTTTGCATGTTTAGGTGCCCTAGAACCTTTGTGAGTCTGAGCTGTGGAGTGTGGTCAGTTTGGGTCAGAGCAGAATCGCAGCAAATCCCATCTGGAGACAGTTATTTGGGATAAATCTGAGCTGGGCAACCAGCAGGGTCCCCAGCCCTGCTGAGGGACACCATATGTCCTTGGTCATTTTGATTTATTCTGCTTTTGGCAGATTTATCATGGGTAAGGCAGAAAGGCAGAGCCTTCCCTGTGGGCCCTGCCCAGAGAGCCTCAGCTCTGTCAGGTACCACAAAATGAGACTCTGCTGTAAAATTCTCGCTGTGCTGTGGGGTTTTTGGGCAGATCTGGCCCATAATGACCATTGCTGTGTGTGACTGGAGCTCCAGGCCAGCAGGAGCAAAGGCAAAGCCTCCAAGCAGGAGCATTGCCTGGTTGGAAGTGGAGCAGAGCAGCTCTTGGTGGAACAGCTTCTGTGCTTTGAAAATCAGAAACTGACTGTGCAAAGCCTGAGCTCCTGGCTGGAAGGAGAAACACGGATTTTTTTTGGAACTTTGGAAAATTAGGCCACAGGTTTTGAGTGTGAAACACAGACCTGTATGAAAATCTTGGCTGTAGGATGGCAAGGACAACGCTGATCTGTGGGAACAGAGGGAGCTGACAGCATGAGAAGAAGGACTCAAGTGCTGTGTGGAGTGTGGTCAGTTTGGGACCCCCTTGGAAGCTCAGGAGATCAGCAGCAGTGCCCAGCACCCCAGGGCATGCCCACACTGCCACATCCACCAAGCCCTGACAACCTCTCCACCCTGGGACTCTGAACCACCCTTAATCCAACCCTACCCCACCCCCAAAAAGTGACCCCATTTTCTGGGAAATTATTTCCAGTGCAGTAATTGCAGGCTGGAAATTAGACCCCAGCCTTCAAAGAGCAGGCTCTGAAGTGCACATTAGCTCTCTGCCAGGATGAGCCATCCTACCAGTCCCTGCTCGTCTCCTGCCTGAAATTATGTTTGACTACAGGGCATGAAATGTTATTCATCCTTCCCCATCTCCCTCCCATCCGTTTCTATTCAGATTCAGCACCGAGTGGTAGCAGCAGCAGGTATATGAAAAGGATTTTCAGGTGTTCATGTGTCTTTTCTTTCTTTTTTTCCCCCAGTTCCCCTTTTATACATGAGAAAGCAGCATGAAAGGCAAAGCAAATGAGAATGGGGAAGAAAGTGCTGGATTGGAAGCAATCTGTGAGCACGGGGGTGTTTATTATCTGCAAAGATGGGGCCAGGGTGTGCAGGGTGAGTGGCAGCGTGGCCCCAAGAGCCTCCTCTCTGCTGGCCATGGTCAAGGCTGGCGTGGAAAGGGTGGTGCTGAGGCAGCTGATGGGCACGAGGTTAATTCTCATTTCACTCCCTGGCAGGAGCAATTTCACGGATCTCGTCATCTGTGGACAGTTGCAGAAAGGGGAGATCAGAAATGACAAATATCTACATTACCTTCAGAGATTAAAATGCCACCAAATGGTCTTTTAATATGAAACCGCTGGTGGTTCTGGGATTCGGTTGGTATAAAGGACCATTGTCAGTTTGGGATTTATTTTATTTTATTTTATTTTATTTTATTTTTTTAAAGAACAAAACACACTGAGAAAAACATTTAAACATTGCAGAGGCAGCTGGAATTTGGGGGCTGCCATGAAAAGCAGAGTGGATATCTAGGCTGGACATCTCCCATCTGCATGGATAATTGATAATCATGTATTTTACTCACCAGTCAAAAACAGAGTTGGTTTTAAACAGATAGAACTGGCTCTTGCCGTTTTCTTCTCAGTATTATCTTATTAGGATCAATACTTTTCTTTGCTTTTCTATAAGCCTGGGAAAATCAGGGGGATGGATTTCCTCTAACAGGATAAAATCCTTGCAAAGGACTTTGGAGAGGCGAGATAAGAAATTAACATTAAGAAACGTGATCGCTATCGTGTGCAGAGGTTTCGCTGCCGAACCCCACCTGAAGCTTGTTTTCCAGCACATTTACATTTCCAACAAGCTGCAGCTCTTGCTGATTTGAAGCTGCGGGGTGTAAAAGCCCCGCGGGGCTGTGCTTGGCTGAGGATTGAAATCCGGTGTGATGCCGACCTTGAGGCTCCAGCGGGACGCGGGGACAGGGGCAGGAGGGTGTAGGGGACGTGCAGATGTTGTGTGTGTTGATGCCTGAGTATTCTGCTCAGGGCAAATTAAAGTGGAGCTGTGGAAGGTTTTATTTCGTTTTTCCTGCTGGGAGCAGCAGTGGAGGCCCCTGATGGAAGAGCCATCCCTGTCCTGGGTCACCAGAGGATGCTTTGAGTTCTTTTCCCTGGTGTCATTTCTTCCCTGCTCCTCTGTAGCTGCCACCAAGTCACTTCTTGTGCTGTGGGAGGAGAGAAAAAGGGAGTGAAGGGAGCAGTGTGGGGTCTGGATGAGGTGCTCAGGGGAGGAAGGTGAGGAAGAGGTGGCTGGCACAGCAGCATCCCCTCGCTGCTCTGCCCAGCTCTGCTCTCCAGGCTCTGTCCCGGCTCCTGCACGAGCTCCTGCTCACTGCTGGAGGCCAGGACACACCATAATTCAAAACTTTCTTGTGCATTTCTGGTGTCCTCAGCCCAGGAGGGGGTGGCAGAGATGGATCTGCTGCAGTTGGCGTGGGAGGAGCAGCGTGGGCATGGCCAGGGCAGCGTTGGGCTGGGGCAGCACAAAGGGGGTGCTCTGTCTCCTGTGCCAGATCAGCAGCTTGGGAAGCCTGAGAAACAACCTGGATCACATCCCTGGAGGTGTGGCAAGGGAAATTCAAGGCATTTAAAGAGAAGAGACAGGGTGACTCCAGGTATTTGAGGAGAATCCTTCTGGTTGGGCTTAGAGAGGATGGAAAATGGAATGGGAGGGTGATGGAAGCTGGCTGGTGGGGGTGGGACCTGACAGCTCAGCAGCAAATGAGACATGACAGAGAAGGGGGAGATAATTTAACAGGCTTGGCCTGGTATTGTCCTTCATAGTCACGTCTTGATTTTCTCTTGCGTTAGGTTTGTCAGATCTGATTTTGCAGAGGATGAGGGGGGGACTGGTCTGCCCCACATGTGCTGAGCAGAGGTGCCTGCACAGCTGCCTGTTGCTCCTCCAAGCCACAAGCATGCAAGAAACATTTGGGTTTTAAATGCCTGGAAGTATTTTCACGTTGTTAAAATGACCTCTTCTTCACCATGTGCCTTCTTGAGAGCTGTTGTGCTATTTTTGCTCCAAATTTCAAAACAAATCCCACCCCCTAAGGCAGAAACCAAGAGCAGGAACCAGCAGGAACTGTCAGCTTTGCTGAACTAACCAAAAACTGAGATTCCCAGCAAAAGCCTTTGACTTCTGGTGTTCACCTCGAAGCAACAGGCTGCAAACCCCACACCTTCACCCTGCTGCTGAGGCTTGGCAGCTCCCCCGCCGCAGGAGGTGTTTGTGGTGGAGCAAGGGGAAGGTTTGGGGGATTTATGTTCTGCTGGAGCCTCAGGCAGGACCAGCCTGGCTTCACCCCACAGCCCAGCAGGCTCCTGCATCAGCTGCTGGTGGGTCTGGAGGTTGAGGTATCAATCTGTGCCCTGGAAGCTGCTGGACACCAACTTTTCCAGTGAGAAGGGATGTGATGAGCTCCCCTTCAGGGCAGTAAATCTCCTGTTGTTCCCTGTGATTCCTGGGGTCACCCTCGCTGATTTTGCCTGCTGTGACACTTTGGGGGGGACAGGACACACAGATGGCTGTGAGGACAAGCCACAGCCCCTGGGCACTGCAGTCAGAGCCCCGGGGGCTGGCAGAGCCCCCAGGATCCTGCTGCCAGCCCTGCCCAGTGCAGGTGGGGGCTGAGCCAACCTTGTGCTGCTCCACCAGGACCTCCCAGGCCTTGGTGGGTGAAGGGTGGTGCATGAGGATGGTGCAGACAGCCCCAGGGTCACCACAGGCTGGGTGCCCCTCTTCCAGCTCCACATAATTATAATAATAATAATTGATTGTTGAGTGCCCTTCTTCCAGTTTTGCAAATAACAATAATCATCATCATTGTGCTTTTAATTTTTAACCAAAGTGGCCACATAAAATAACTTCTTAAGCCCTTTGCCCATGGCAAATGCCTTAGAAGGGCATAAAAGACAAGCTTTAATTTTCCTCCCTAGCCTCTTTTATGGCTGTGGCCTGGCACAGCTCCTAGGGCACAGGTTCTGGCAGCTTTGGAGGCTGGTCTTTCCCTGGAGGGCAGGCAGGATGTGCCTACATCCCCTGCAAAGCCAAAGGCAGGGAGCTGCTGGCAGCCAGGAGCTCTCAGGAAAGGGCTGCTGCTGGGAGAGGCTCTAATTGCCGTTCCCCTGCAGATATTTGCTTTGGTCTCCTCAAGCCAGGCTCTCCTGAGCTCCTGCTGGGCTGTGAAGCCGCTGCCCAGGGCACACACCACGGGCTGGGCACGGCCCTGCAGCAGCTCTGACAGGGCACACGTGGATCTGCAGCAACTTAAAAACAATNCTTTTAATAAATCCCTGCTTTATTCTTTAACTCTGTCCAGCCTCTGCTCCAGCTCAGCCTTCACGCCCTGCAGTGCCGGAGCTCCGTTTGCTCTGCTCTGCTGGAGTGCCCAGGGTGACACTGAGGTGACACAGCCCAGGTCACAGCTCACTGCACTACCAGGGGGTCCTGAGGTTGATGTCACACCCCCAATGAGCTGTCCTGGGAGTTGGCACTGAGGGATAACCCAGTGGCTGTGTCCAAGTGTTGTACTTGTGGGGTGCCCTCGTGGCAGGAAGGAATG
>VYZP01079481.1:1428-12424 GCA_013400635.1 Hypocryptadius cinnamomeus | reverse complement strand
TGTTGTGTTTATAGAGTTTCAAAGATAAGCCCGCCTTTTTCCAAGGAATAGATAGGTTTCTTCAAAACATAAATGAAAGTGTTACAACATGTTGCCTGTCATGTTAATACTTGATTTGCAATCTGTGACAGGTGAGCATTTATAAATGAGTTATTAGGATTGACTGGAAGACATATGGGAGACTAAACTTTCTCACGGCACCATGTTTCAAAATAGAAAATTGTTTTTTGACTAAACAAATTGAAAAGAAAAAGAATATGTTTCCACAGAGAAATCGAAGGAAAAGCTGAGAGAAATCGCCTGCTGTTAAAAAACAGGCACCAGAGACCAATTATATTTTGGTTTTGAATTTGCATGGCCATGATCTACAGTTTCTGTGGAAAATATTTCTTTTGCTCAGCTCGGCAGAAAGGCTCCTCTCAGAAGGTGTGCAGCAGCTCCTGCTGGAGCACTCACACAGCTGCACCAGCACAGGTGCTGGATCTGACTGCAGAGACACAGAGTCACTCACTCTCAGCAGTGAGCAATATGCAATTTGAAGATTCAAATTTGGAGTGTGATTTTGAGATCCACTTAAGTGATTTATGAGCACAGTTCCCACTGAGTGACCTTGGGGTTGAGCTCCTTACCACTGGAGGACAGTCCCAGCAATCTGGATGCCTCAGGTGCAAATGGGATGCAGGTACTTAAATACAAAATTGTGGTCCTCAAAACCATGAACCAGCTACACCATAAACTCAAACTGTGCTCGTGCCCATCTAAAATGACCTGAGTTTAAATAACCCTGCTCATCTGAGTGCCAGGGAGATGTGTAAACCTGAGCAGCACCCAGAAGCTTGGTGGGTTTCCACAGGGACTGTCCTCCTCAGCACCTACATAATTGCATCAGACTGTACAAAAACACAGCAGCAGCCACCCTGGCTTCTTTCAAATCATAGCTTGAGGAGCCTGTTGCTACACAAATTAGTCTTTAGACATGTACACAGCAATCCACAGGCTAAGGCACATGGAAGCAAGTTTCCTTGGTGCCAGTTGAGCTCCACATTGCTAAGCTGCCATCAGGCTGACTTATCTACAGATTAATTCATTTCTGCACAGAAGGTGAGCTTTAGCTTGAAGTCTAGAAAGGACCCCCCTGCCAAACTAGTCTGCAGTCGCCAGGGAAGCAAAAATTGTGGGTTTTAATCCTTTTGAGGCAAAGAAGGACCTGACCTGGTTTATTCATGCTTCCTGGCTGTGTATGTGTGATAACCACTGAGCCAAGGCAGAAGGGAGGGGCCACCAGCACATCTCTTCTCTTGCATGTTTGCAAATTTTTCTACTTACTGTTTTAAAAATTTGGAGCATATCTGGAGGAGACAGTTCACACTGATTATTCAGGGTGACGGGAAATGTCTCCTGGCTTTACTGAGAACATTGCTGAAGCCCCAGGGGAAAAAATCTGATTGTTTTCAATCTTTTTCTGTTAGCTATGTCTAAACAGCTTTCCACACAAGCTTCACCATGCTGCTTGCAGAAGTGTCTCAAGGGTTCATAACAGCACATGCAAAAACATCTTCTCAAGATGGCAGAAGTGTGGGTTTCTGCAGGGCAGAAAGTTTCTGAAGGGAGCTGTGTGATCAGGAGCACTAAGGACTATGGGTGAGACAGGACTCTCCACCTCCATTTTCCTCTCTCTGTAACCTTGTACATCTCTTCACAGCCAATTTCTTGTTGGGAGGAGCCAGGACTTACTGTGAAATCAGGACAACCCCCGTGGCAGGGACAATGATGAGGAGGACTCCATCAATATCAGAAGGCCAATTAATTACTTTATTATACTATATTATTCTATACTATATTACACTGCATCTAAACTGAAACTGCACAAGCACTCAACTCCACTGAACAAAATCTTGTGTCTGTCTCCTGACCGACAGTCTGGACACACGCTTGGCCCTGATAGGCCAAGGAAACAAAACCCCATCACTCTGGGTAAACAATCTCCATATTGCATTCTACTTTGGCACAACACAGGCACAGCAAATGAGATAAGAATTGTTTTGATCATTCTCTTCTCTGCTTCTCTCACTGTTTCTCTCAGGTTCAGAGAATGTGAATCCCACAAGAACTTATCCCTGAGCAATGCTAGAGCACCCTGGCAGGGGAAGACAATTCTGGCCTTCATCCGTCCCTTGGCATACAGCAACTGAGGCAGAAGGCAGTGCCATAATGTGGGCCAGCTGCTCTCCACTCTTGCCTGCCTGCTTTCAGGGTCTGAGGCATTCAGCTCCCCTCTTAGTGGTGGAGCCAGCGAGCCAGTACATGTTTACAGAAGCTGGAGTTCAGGCAGCTGTTCCCTCTGGTAGATCATGCAAGAGGATCACCTCCCTGGCAAAGAGAGCACTGGCAGACACGGAGATGAAGTGTCTCCCCGAGGCAGGTCAGAACACAGCAGTGCAAGGTGTTTTTTGCCATCCTGGATGACTATCTGGAGCTGCCTGCATCGTTCTGCCCAACATGGATCTGGTCCCTGTGCTGCTAATAAAATTCCAGACACTGCTGAGGGATGTGAATGAAGGCTCCATTGGCTGAAGGTATTCTTCTGCCATTGCACGTGATTTTCATACCATGGGCTTGCCTTGATGAAAATGGTTCAGATGCCAAAAGTCTCACTGGAGATGAAGCCCCAAGGACTTGACTTTGCTGAAGGATGGTCAATCTTTAGCTTGAAAATGAGGCTTTTAGTCACAGGTCAGCACAAGTTTCTCTGAGAGCCAGCCTCCACTCACCTTTATGGTGTCTATCAAAGCAAGGCATTGAAGCTGATCACCCTATTTGTCATCCTGCCTTAGGGAAACAGGTGTTCTTAATTTCAACCCAACTGCAGATAACTTCACACTTGGACATGGCCCATGGCTGCTTGTCAGGTGAGCTGTGGTGTTCTGTGGCCAGGTTTAACACTGGTTTGGCCAGGTTCTTGTTCTCTACACATGTAAGGCAGAACACCAACATGGTTTGTGACAGAATTTGAAGCATTCACGAGCACAGCAGTAGCTCGGGTGTTGTCTAGTAATGTGTTAAACTGTAATAACTGGAGACAGACAACACTTAGCTGCAGAATTAATTTGCCCCAGAGTAATTATTCACATATATGATAGCATATAGATTCTGTTCCAGAATAAAAAATTTAGAAGCATATAAAAAGCAGAAAGAGATGCACTACTACATTATTTGTTACTTTTTTAATGAAGGCCTTAAACCAAAAAAAGGGTACATGTGTGATATACCCATCTGGACTCACTTTACTTTCAGCAAAATGGACTGAAAAACTGAAAGTATGCCTTGTCTTCACAGAGAGAGCTCTTCTTTTCTTGAGAACTAAAAGAGAGAAATATTACATATTTTTCAAAAATAAATGCTTCTATTCAAAGCCTGAAGAGACAGATCAATTCAAATAATTTCAGACAAAACCACAAAACCAAGGAAATTGAGAAATTTAAAATTAAAAGGTTTGAGATCCTTTATTGAGTATTTAATGGAGGTCTGAGATCCTTCATTAATTTTAGCAGAGGATATACTGTATCTCATCTTTAACAATCTTTAGGAAGGCTACTGCACTCAAGAGCAGTGTGATTTGTAAACACAGAAAAACTGAAGGTGTTCTTTTCCCTGTATTCTGCCTGGTTTAGCTCAAATATTTGGTCTCAAGTCTTTGCATATGCATTTTCTTCCATTTCGGTACATACTGGTTTCATCTCCTGTACAAAGGCAGCATGTTTCAAAGCTTTGAAACAGCAATATCCAGTTATTGTCATCATCCTTCCCTCAGAACAGGAGCAGTTTGGCTTTGGGGGAAGTTCTTTGATGTTTCCTTAGTGAAAGCAATTTCAGCAGCCCCGTTGATGTCCCTTTGTGCGCAGCCCTGTTGATGTCCCTTTGTGCCCAGCCCCGCTGCTGTCCCGTTTCTGCCCTGCCTGCCCTGAGAGCATCCCTGGCCACGAGAGCATTTCTCCCTGCCCTGAGAGCATCCCCGGCCATGAGAGCATTTCTCCCTGCCCTGAGAGCATCCCTGGCCACGAGAGCATTTCTCCCTGCCCTGAGAGCATCCCTGGCCATGAGAGCATGCCTCCCTGCCCTGAGAGCATTCCCAGCCACTGCCATTATTGGCTCCGAGATTGCTTCGCTGTGCCCTGAAAGGCTCTGCAGATTCACGTAGGAGTAACAGCAATTTTAAGACAAGGTGTGCTCCAAGGCAATAAATGAGAACAAAGACCTAGGAGAGCTAAAAGCTGAAGGACTCAATTTATTTCTTTTATCCATTGAATAGCTGAGTTATTAAATTAAAAGCAATGCTACATCGACTTTACCAAGGTGGGGGAGTAAGTTCAGAAGAGCAAGACTGAGGGCTTTATTCTGCTTTTATGGAACCCATGTCTGTATGTGAACCTCAGTAAAGTGCAGTCAGAAGCAAATACAGCCCTACTGTTATGACCAGCAAATGGCAGGACAAAAAACCATGCATTGTACTTGTTCCCAAGTTGAAGTAAAGGTTAGTTCAGCTGAGTCTCCCTTCAGCTAGCTAAAACCCATAGCAAATGAAATTTGAAAAATAGATTATGACCAACACTGAGGGTAAAACTAATACATATTTCTGCAGGGCAAGACTCATTTATGCTGTGTCCTTTGTTCACATGGAAATACAGTGTATTTGAGACTCCTTTGGCAAATCAAAGGGAAATCAGGAGGTTAAACCAGCAGCAGACAGAGTCAGCAAAACCAAACTACATTGGAAGCTTAGCATTTCCTCTGTAGTGTTGATAGTGGGGCAGTGGCTCTTGGGATCAGTGTCAATGGATCTTGGGATCAGTGTCATGGTGAGCTCTACATATGAACCTACATACGATGCTCTACCTACACACAGCGAGCTCAAACACTACAAAATGTTATTCTCTGAAGAAATCTGCAAACAAGTGCGAAACAGAGGTAGCCTTGGCACTAAAAGAGCTACATTTTTTAAAAGAAGGCACACCAGGAGCAATTTGGTGGCTGAAGCAGGTGTAGTCCTGAGTACAAAGCAGGGCTTGGGACACTTGTAGATGGCCTGTTCCTGGACAGGGGTGACAAGGCTCATGCCACATCGAGCCAGTTCTGCAAGAGATGACAAAGTACAGTAATGCAGTAATTTATGTGGTTTTTAAGCACAAGGCTGTGAGAACATAATTAGGTAGTCTTCTATCAAATGAAATGAATAAAATCTATGAAACAAAATGATGAGGCACTAAATTTAGAAGAAAATTCGTTTGATTATCACATCAGAGCTGAGATATTTCAGATCATACTGTCAACTTAATTGGCTACAATTTATGTAGATTTGATAAAATTATCTGAGCTGTTACTAATGTGGGAAGTCACACTTCATGTATTCCAAAGCAGTTAGCCTTTTCACTCTGATGTAGCACTTGAAAACCTTGTACTGAACACATTTTGAACTGTATAAGGTGGGAATGACTGGAATTGCTTATTATTTTGTGTTTCAAATGATTACAGTGTCTGATTGCTCCAGGCATATCTAACACTGGCAGGACAGCTCCCAGGAAGACACAAACAGCATTGCTCTCATCTCACTCATACCTCTCTAGCAGTGATCAGTATGATCTTGTTCCTGCTCTCCAGTTTCTAATGCCCCTGGTTACAATTAGTTCTGCATGGATTTATATGCATATGACTTGGGATAGGTGCCTTTCAAGTCACAGGACGTTCATCTAAATACTTGGACCTGTTCACACAGTAAATAACGGAAGTTTTAGGGATTCCTGATATCCTGTCCTGAGATTTCCAAGACGAGTACATTCCAGTAGTACCTGTTGTAGATGCTGTAGTTCATGGGCTAACTCTTAATGCATCTAGCTGAGATAAGCAAGAAAAAGCCTGCTAACTGTATTCCTTCTTCACACTTCACTGATCCCGCAACATCTAATATCTCATGAGACCTCCTGCCTTTCTGAGCTTCTTCTGAGGGATGTCACCCCAAAAACTGCATCTCACTCAGGCAACTGAGTGTAAAGTTTATTTTTTATGAAAATCTGACATGAACAGCACCAATGGAAAGAGCGGTGTTATTGTATAAAAGAGTCTAACAAAAGTTCAGGACTAAGGAATCAACAGAATGACCACAGGGAAGCAGTTATTAAATAGCAGTCACCTATGAAAATTTTCAGCTTTCAAACAAAACTCTTGGCCCTTTCTTCCAGAAATGGCTCTCACTTGAGAATAGAGCAGAGATTTCTGGGTCCATATTGCTAGCATTGGAAGTATTTTGCTACTTTAAGTGCATTAATGTTTCAAAGGGAGAGGCTCAATGAAGACATTTCTCCTGTCTCTGTGTAGAGGCCTGCTCATCTGCACATGTCTGCAAACTCTATTGTGTATGGTGTAGATAGGGCAGTAAGTAACATGCTCATCCTCTAAAAATTAGGACAGACTTCTTCAAGTTATTACTTTGTGCTTGTCTCTTCCAATTATAATAATAATAAAAAAAAGCTCTGCTTGAATATACAGTTTTGAAATAAAATACTTTAATTTTTTCATATTTTTTTTGTTTTGAAAAAATACAAGCATCTGTTCTTGTAGTTTGCTTTGAAGCAAAATGTTTTCTGATTCTTCAGTGTTTGTTTTGAAGTTATTAGTCAGTTTCCAAGGCCACAAAGCAGAATGTTTTCCTAACTAGTTTATGTAGAAGCATTTGTGGTTTATTAGAATATGCCCTGTTCTTTACTTGGCAAAATTAACCTCCTAACACATACCTTCACGCCTTCTTAGGCCTCTAGAAAGCAGACTCTCTCCAGTCTGTTCTCCCCCTCCTCTTCCACAATTCAGCTAGAGAATGAGAAGGAAGTCTCTCCTTGGATTGCAAAGGACTGATGTGTGCTGGGCTAGAGACTCAATTCAGGACAGACAGCTGCAAGCCATGTTAGAGGAAATTGGGCTGGTTAGGCTGGGGTGGAGTTAATTCTCTTCACAGCGGCTGGTATGGGGCTAAATTTTGGATTTATGCTGAACACAGGGCTGATAATACAGAGATGTTTTTGTTATTGCTGAGCAGAGCTTACACAGAGCCAAGGCTTTTTCTGCTTGTCCTACAGCCACACTGGTGAGGGGCTGGGAGGGTGTGCGAGGCTGGGAGGAGACACAGCTGGGACAGGTGACCCCAGCTGCCCAAAGGGATATTCCAGACCATATGGCATCATGATCAGTATATAGTGGGGGAAAGAAGGAGCAAGAGGAGATGTTTGGAGTGCTGGTGTTTGTCTTCCCAAGTCACTGATATGTGTGATGGGGCCCTGCTCTCCAGGAGATGGCTGAACTCCTGCCTGCCCTTGGGAAGCTGTGAATGAATTCCTTGTTTTGCTTTGTTGCTTGCATGACTCTTGCTTTACCTATTAATCTGTTTTTATCTCAACCCACAAGTTTCTCACTTTTACCCTTCCAATTCTCTTCCCCCCAACACTGGTGGGGGAGTGAGTGAGTGCCTATGTGCTACCTGGTGGCTGGCTGGGGTTAAACCATGCCAACTAAATTTTTTGTTCTGATCACAGAAACTCTGGGAAACAGAAACATTAATAATGTTTTGTTTTTTCTTTTTTTGCTCGAGGAGGTAACAGGATTACAAAGGTTCCTCTGATACTAAATGATGTCCTGGACATTCCATTTTTCTCTTTGAAAAGAAATTTCTAGCTCTTCTGTTTTAAAGTCTGAAAGCACGTCTTAAGTAGACTCAAAAAACCTGGAAGGCAAACCAAAAGAACTTTAAATATGTTATTTTAAAATCCTACAAGCTTTCAACTACCTAGTTTCTTGGGACAATTTTACAAGAAGAAGGGACCTGACAAAATTGATGGCTGGCCATGAAATCCTCGAGTGCTGCAGGTCTGGGAGTTCTGAATCAAAACCAGCAGGATTGTAGGAAACCACAGATAGATAGAAGAAGACAAGAGGCACTTTGAAATTAACACAGGCCACACAGTGAGTATGTTCGGGGATGTCCAGTCACTGGGCACCACCAAGAAGAGCCTGGCTCTGTCCTCTTTGCACCCTGTCTTTAGGTACTTATGCACACTGAGGAGATCTCCCCATGACCCCTCTGACTTTGGCAGGAGGGTCCTGCAGAAATTTTTGATGCACATCCTCCTTCTTCACCCTATAGTTCCCACTCGAGGAGATCTTATCTCCTGACCTACCTTGGCATCCCCTGGATGCAGGATTCCCTTCTCTCACAAAAGCTTTGGCTGCTGGGACTCAATTAAATGAACACATATTCCTAAAACTGCAGTGCTCTTTCAAGAGCTCATAGCAGGTCAGAGTTCCTCTACTAGCAAAGCACTGTTGTGTTTCTGGAGAAAAAAGCAATAACCTTGCAGGTAACTGTACTGCAGTTTAACAGTACCCCTCTGAGCCACGTGAGCACAGGGATAAGGTGCAAACACTAAATTGTGTATAAGAGCAGGGACACCAGGAGAGGTAAATGGCTAAATGCTGCTAACTGAGGGGCAGCTTTAGATTTTGTAATTAAATCTTTAGTGGGCAAAGTTATAATGTGCGTTTTTCGCCTGGGGTGATAAACAAATTTAAATTAAATTTTTTAAAAAAAATTTTAATGTAAATAATTAATGGCAACACCAAGAAACATCTTGTGTGTATGGATACAAGACCTTTATTCCCTAAGAGACTTCTGTTAGGGTTTTTCCCCTTTCTTTTTTCCCTAAATGATGCCAATCTCAGAGGCTGCTCTGCTGACAAGTTTTCTCATTTTATGTGGGGCAGAATTCTCTGCATAGTGCAAAGGCTAAGCTCCCCTAGGAAGCTTTTGCAAGTTCTTCAGCCTTCAAAATACAGTTTCCTTGCTTCTGTAACCTGACAACAGAACTACCTTATGCAATCAAACCACCCTCCCCAGTAGAGCTCCAGGTAAAGACAATGATTTGTCTGCAAGTACTGCATCAGACGATGAGAAACCATCTCATCAACATCGTGATGGGGATCCTGACAATCCCTTTCTCCAAACACAACCAGAACACAGTGCTGGGAGTGGTACCCCTATGTCCATGACATACTGTTTTGTAACTTAAAGACAGTAAATTTCCCTTTTTGCCTTTTGAGAAGTTCTTCCACTAAGAAAGTCTTCTTCAAGAGGAAAGGACTAGACCACTTTAGCTGAAGGTTTAGGTCCTCTGAAACCAAAGTCCCGCATTTAGACTCCATGGCCCCTCACCATAAAAAGATTTGTTACACAGCCCTCCACACTTCAGGACACAAAAGGTGAATGATGCAGAATGAAGAATGAACATGAGTTGCAGAAGTAATGGGCTGCCATTTTCTANATGAACATGAGTTGCAGAAGTGATGGGCTGCCATTTTCTATATTCTCAGGTAAAATGCCAGTTTGTGCTCAGGCCCATTTTCAAGTACAATCACCATACTAGTTATCACATGAGATATCACAACAATTGGCACTAAATCTCAGCCACAGCAGGCTCCATTTGTCACAAACTAAATGCTTCCTACCATTACTTATTCAATAGGGCATATATTTTTAGTGTATGATATTTTGCTACTATTTTATTTTGCATATGCTTCATTCCTGTGCATGTAGAAATGTCCAGGTGTGAAGGGAGCAAAAAAATAGTAGATGGAGAAAAGGGAAATGAATCATAACTCACATTGTATATTAAAACTAGCTGCATGTAACACATCATCTACAGGTATGGAAGAAAAAAACCTTTATGACCAAGTAGAGTATGCTAATTAGCTAATTATAGATGATAGACCAGATCCCCATAAGGGATGACTACAGTAATATCTTAATTGAGGAGCACTTGATGACCTTCAGTGGATCCAGCTTCATGACATCTCCCTAATTACATTCCTCCCACAAACTGTTATACTCACTACTATGATCTTAGCAAGTCTATTCATGTTTCCTAATTTGGCAAAGAGCAGGACCAAAGATATTTCACAGAAGTGACTCCAAAGTGCAAATTATGTAGGAATGGGTTTGCAAATAATGAACCAACCTAATGCTTTGTAGGTTTCTTATTTTTGCTGCTGGGTTTGCATGCTAAACTGAGCAAGAAAACATGAATCAAAATTAATTTAAAATTAATCATATTAGCTTGCAATTTACTGAAACTAACCATGAAATATGACAGTACAGGAGGTAAAGTTGGAAATAACTGCTGTGGTTCTAAAATGGTTGATATCTGTGGCATGTTAAAGTGTACTTGTGGGTTTTTTTATTGTATCATATTAGAGGATCACAGAATAATGGAAATTATTCAGAGTATTTGGAGTTATTCTCACTGCTTCAAGTAGGTATTTCCTACAGAGTACCAGAAGAAAGAAAAAAATTATATCAAAGGGAAATCCCTCAACAGTGAACATCTGAGAAGATTATAGTACTGATGTAAGAGAGAATTAATTTCCAAACTGTGAAAACCAAACCCTCATCTATCAGTACACACTCTGCACAGGCATATTCTATTGACCAGTCAGTTCACCATTCTTTTGAGATCATCACATCCAAAGGATGATCTCTAACTCCTTCTTGTAGATGGAACAAAGTATCAGGCATATGTGACTGTGACTTTCTTGCAGACTGAGATAATCTTCTCTGGATTTGCACAATCAATCATAAAACAGCTCTTTGACAATATCACATTTTTTACAAGGCTGCAGCCCACAACTTAAGCACCAGAGCTGATGAATTTCCTCTTACAGGGGACAGTCCTTAGATTTAGTATCACTCAAGGCTGCTGGATGTGGCACCCGATTAATTTGCATCTCAATTTTATGTGGAATTCATGCACATGCTTAGTTCTGCACAACATCCAAACTGACAGGCTCCATCAAGTACTGTACCTGCAACTCCTGTGGAAACTAAGTTTTCAGATATGATCTGTGACTGCACTACCCAAAATCCAGAAATCTGTATCCCTGTCAGAACCTGATAACCAATCAA
>VYZP01079460.1:0-11965 GCA_013400635.1 Hypocryptadius cinnamomeus | reverse complement strand
CTGAATGCTGAGTGTGAAATGCAATTTGTTTTTCTGAGGCCTATGTCATGGATGGAGTACATGAAAAAGCCTTTGCAGTACCCCATTACATCTCCATCTGCTAAGAACACAAAAACTTAAGAAATATTAGCCCTGTTTTAGACCTTTCTCCAACATCCCTGAAATCAATGTTCTTCTTTATCACTTGACCAGAACAAAAATGATCCAAAGCCCATTCAGATCATCACTAGCCCTCCGGGCAACAATAAACCTCCAGGATTCAACAATAATCTTCTTTCTAACCGGTCTAATCAGGACTAAGCTTCTACTCCTCTTCTAGTCTACTCAAGCAAATTCACTTCTGCAATGAAAACCTGAGATTCTAGAGGAAAACTTAGAAATCCTTAATTCCCTGTAAACATGGGAGAACTTACCGTGCTGAAGTATTGAGGGAATGTTTCCAAGGAAACCTCAATGGAAAGAGAGCTTCCTCTGATTTCCTTTTTTATATCAGATATCAATTAAAATAAGGGGTGTCCTAAGGCTTGCAAACCTTTTCTACTGAACTTTGGCCAATTTGTGACTTCAAAGAAACTGCAGCTACAGCTGGAAACTAAGTGTCAGACTCCTGTTTGATTGAATGCATGCGCGTTCTACAATTTTTAGAGCACAAGTAAACCTAACAAGAGTACTTGGGAGTTAGGTATTTTGAATGCATGTAAATTGATGTTAAAGTTAAGCCCAGATCTACCCTTTTGTGTCCATGCACTTGAGCACGCTTGCTTAGTGATTCTGGTTTCAGTGGAGCTGAAACCTTCCAATACTTTTGTAAGGTATCACGTACGGATCCAACGTCAAATGAACTGCTAACAGTTCTGCAAAGCCTTATTACAGGGGCTTTCTAACACATCATATGTAACTTTATTAACCAAATTCTTCAATGCTCCCTCTTCACTGGCCTGGAGTCTTGATGAGCAATAGAATCTGGGAAACCAGCAAGTGAGCTTTCACTTGCTCTGATAATTTTAAGAAGCTAGCTGCAAGCTTCACTTTAATTTCTTTCCCATGTCTATCTTTCTTCATTACCAGCTAGATATTTCAGAATTAAATATGCATTGGAATAATGTCTAGAATTTCTAAGTCTGCCCTCCTGGTCAGACTTAAATAGCTTTTCTAGAGAAAACAGCTTTCGTCTTCGCAGAAGAAAGGTGAAAGTCTCTTCTGAATAAGTTTATGAGGTGCCTTAATGTGCCAGATAACACAATTCCAACAGTAAGGTATGGTGTCCATACAAATTACACACACAGATAGCTTTGAAAATCCCATCATGACAAGGAAATAAGGGAACAAGCCAGGATCTCCCAGAAACCAGAGAATACAGAATTAATAGACTACAGCATTTCATAATTAGTAGCAATTCCACTGATAATGTTTCACATGATATTTAGCCTATTAAAGCATGATCTGGATTTCCTGTGAGGAATGTAAAAGACTAAGGACTAATAAGAGTGGGCAGGGAGAGCTGTTCTACTCTGTACAAAACTCTCCCCATAGAGGCCAGGTCTGGTTTCTTTGATAAAGACTAACTTGAGTAGGATTTGTGGTTTCACTAAAAGAATTGGTTTTGTGAAAAGTAAGCCATAGAGATACTAAGGACTTTATAGGAGGCTATAAGTAACACTGGAAAGCAGAGATTTTTATGCTGGACACCCTACAGACATTCAACTTGCTTTAACAGTTTACTTGGAATTCTCAAGAAGTTGTAGACAGAAAGCTGCCTATGTGCCAAGGACTTCTGTTACAGAAAATGACCTTTTGTGATATGGAGCATTATTTGGTCTGTATTTTTTGATACACTCACACCCCTCTGAAACTCAGAAAGAGTCCAAACATATATATGAATATGCATACACACACACATATAGGAATAAATGATTCAGTATGCGTCGTTCTTTTCTTCCCTAATCATTCACACCAGTAACAATCACTTAAAACATATTTTACTTGCCCATTATCTACAGAAAACCTTAATTTGACATGACCTTCAAACAGCCTAGGAATTTAATTCAAATTGCCTATATCCCATAATTAAGTATCAGCTAGAGACAGTGATTAAGGGAATATCTGTCATTTTAAAAGTGAAATGTAGTTTTCCACTGTAGGGTCTTTGCTCTATCTCCCTCTTTTTTTTACTGTTCAGACAATATTGTTATCAACATTGACAACAATAACTACATAAACTGCAACAAAATCCTCTAAAACAGCTTGGTTACAAACATATTTAGCATCATGATTACAATTCCTTGTCTGAAATAGGAATCTAAGCAGCTAAATGTCCTAGAACCTGGCCAATAGGAATGCATAGGTGGTTTCCTTGAGACTCACAGAGATTAACAGAAGTAAATAAGAAGCTTATTTAAACATATATAATGAAATAATATTCTGTAAAATCTAAGTGTATGCAGGCTGGAAAAAGCCTTGTCAGCAATCTATTATATAAAAGTTTTTGTCTTCTTTAGCAGCTAAGTATCTTTCCAGGAACTCTTGGGTGCAAAGCAGAACAGTATGGTTTTTCCAACATTCCTCACAAGGAAAAAGTGGAGAAATTAAGAGACTGGCTTAGAAGGAAAAAAAAAAAGAAACAACAAAACCACAGGCCTTATTTGAAAGACATTTAGTTGAGAAGAAATATTGTTGTGTGCCAATAATAATTATGAAAAAGAGAAATGGTGAGGAAAAACACAAGCAAATAGGAACTTCTGTGACAACACAAGCATGGCCCAAGCTTTGAGAAGATAGGAAAATTTACCATGGGAAATTTTTAAGCATCTTCTAAAATATTATTTAACATAATCCAAGTTGGGCACAACTAAAGCCCACTTTAAAATAAATAGCTAGAAAATTTAGAAATTAATCTCTGGATAGACTAAATTTCTATTTATTTGGAACCAGAGACGTCCAGAAAAAAATTGATGAACTTATGCCTGTCAGGTGAGAAATATAAAGTGCAAAATGATTAACAGGCAGTGGTTTTGCTTTTGTGCTAGGAGTGCTTTGGGGGTCATAAAGGCTGAGGAAGTGCTTTAGGACTGCTGCTTTAGTCCACATGATGACCACTAGTGCCAAAGGTAGCAATCACTGAGTGGGATCAATAAAGAGTCCTTGGCAGGTAAATACTGTTTCTGCAAATTGTGCAGTATACTTTGTGAAAGGATAAAAGCCCAGTTAAAGATTGCCAGTATCTTCTAACAATATTCCACGGAAAGCCAGTTGATTACGTGAGCAGTACTACACAAAGCCAGCTTTTTGGTAATGACATGAAGAAATTAAAAAGGCCAGTAAAGGACAGACACAGAACTCAACAAATGAGCAATAAATGTGACTATGCCTAACAGTGTTGCTAAAATAAGATAGAGTTATTACGCAATTTTCCTTTTACACAGAAGATTTACTCCCATGAGCAAAATTACTACACCATTCAATCGTATGCAGGAATAAATGCTTGACCAATATAGAAAGACATCAATTACACTGAATCCTTGAAATGGTCCATGTGTTTACCTCTTTATGGTTTTTTTATTTGTTTGTTTTGTTTTGTTTTTTTTTATTTCAGTGGTGAAGAAAAGGAGAGGAGAACAAGATTTTCACTTGTTAATCTTGACTGTGGTTTTTCTGCCACTCAATGCATGTAAGTTTCATCAAATTACATCTCAAATAAGTATACAATGTCCATTCAAATAATTCCTCTTCAATCACAGGTGTTGTCAAAAAAAGCATAAATGCCTGATTCCTCAGAGGAATACAACTTCCTACATAAATAATATGACTTGTGATACTTTGGAAACAGGGTGCTGTAGGAAACTGTCCTGGGAATAAAGAGAGCTGTATTTTAACAGGCAAGTGATTTCACTTCTCCATGCCTAAATGGAAAGTGAGGCTAGAAAACACTATCTACTTCCAAAAGAGGAAAAAAAGAAAAAGCATTTTAGAAAATTGTACATAAACTTTTAAAATGGGGCTATAAATATGCTATTTTTAGAAAGCCCATGAAGTAATCAGAAATGGTTATGTAAAAGTGACTGACATATTGGAAAATAGAAAGAACGTCCATGTACATGTGGCTTGCTATACCTTCCAAAAAACTAACTCTGCTTCAAGTCAAACACAATTTTGTCCCCTAAGAAAATATTCTGCTTTTTTTTTAAAGATGCTTGTGATGAAGAGTCCATCACAAACCTTGATAAGGTGAAATAACATTTAACTTCCTTCACTCTTCATAATGCTGTATTTCCTTGTCTTCAGCACCACTGCCTCATACAGCAAAACCCACCACCAACAAAATTCTGCCTCCCAAACATGTAGCTATACTCATTAAGTCATGTATTGAGATTTTCACAGTTACACTAAGAAGAATTAGCCACTTACTTCCTTGTACTCTGTAAAACTATTTTCCTTCATATTTGACATCCATTATCCCTTCTGATGGGATTTATGGGACTCTTTACTGAACCTTCCACAGTATTCAACTTCTTCAAGCACTGAATTCAGAACCACAGAAATTCTGCAGAACTGCTGAAACTCTTAGCACTCTACCAAAAATAGGAGTAAAGGTCCTTTTTTTCTTCATGCGATATCCACCTGATGATACAGGATCACTTTAGCTCTGCATACCATAGAATTGCACCGAGATCAGCGTCAGACTGATTATTCAGTATGACCCGTTGAATCTTTTCCAGACTAAGCACTTTTGAGGAATGGATTCATTGTTTTTATAAAGACAATTAATGTTCCTTGTCCAGATGTATTTCCCTAATGAAATGCCTACTTTTTCTTTTCTTAATTGGTCAACTTAGCAAGGCTATTCTGCATCACTGATATTTTCTCTATTTAGTTATTCAATCTATAATTTTTCTGCAATTGCTTGTTTCATAAAATTTAAATACAACCAAGAATATTTTCTCTTAAACTTCACATTTCTGGTTCGTTCCTCATTTGACATTTGAGACTTTTCACATAATCAAAAAAATATGCCATGTACGTTGTGCTCTTCTAGAACATTAAGATTTGTTGCCTTAGTAAATAATACCAAAAGGCCTTTGTAAACCTGATTTTTTCAAAATTATTAATTTTCTAACAAAATCTTTAACATCACAGAAATGATAAATATAATACTTAAAATAGATTTTCCACAAATAATTTTCAGTTGTTTTTTAACATTATCCTCCTCTAGGTCTCCATTACTTGAGTCTGAAAGCAAAATGACAGACTTTCAGTTACCTGAGTTTTCTGGTTTCTCCTTTCTCAAACATTAATTAGCTTCCTTCTCCCTATAAAATGGTTCCCCAAACCCTCTTTCACATGAACATTGAGTCTGCAAGGCTTCTCAGCTAGTTCCTTTTAAGTAAAGCTGTGACATGAGGGCCTCCACCTGTACCACCTGACACCATTCCAAAAGAAAAATATCAAAATATAATAAAAATGCTCTTGTTGTTTTAATAAGTGGAAGATGTTAGAAAACTTGAAAGCAAACTTTGCATTAGAAAATTAACCAAAACAAGAAGCAGAAATGTATTTTAACACTTGTCTAGCAGAATCAGGTCCATCTTATTAGGAAACGCCAGAAAAACAGATTCAAAATGCTTGTACAGGAAGTCTTGACAAAAGACCTGAATGTGCCAGGAAACCTGTTTATTTACAGCCTTGTCACTCTACTTCTGCCAGGCGTGTCAGAAGATGGAGAAACAGCACCCCCTCCCCCAAGAGTCTCATTGAGCGTGGAAATTGTAGTGGTTTAAGGAAGAAGGAAAGCCTGTTTTTGAAGCCAGTAGCCATCCTCTCAAAATGTGCTTCCTGCCCAAAATGGAGCTCTCCCCCGAGCGGGAGGCCTTCAGGGAAGGGCTGCAGCAGCAGAAGCAGCAGGGAGATTTTGGGGTCACCCTAGCACGGGCTGGGGGTGGCCGCAGTTCCCAGGCACTGCTCCCGTGGGGCCACCTGCCTGTTGCCATCGCTCTGCGGGCTGGGGCAGCAGCAGCCTCCGATGCACAGTGCCACACATCTGAGAAACCACTGCCAAACCATTTCATACCACTGCAGGGGCATTGCATGCTAGGCGGTATGTGTGATCAAATGGCCTTCGTACAGTTTTTAAAATAGCATGTTGTAGGGCTGAATGAGATTTAGCACTGATGAAGCTATGGATTATTTGGGATAAACCATAGCACTATATTCACCCTGTCCAAAGAAAACTTACAGTTCCGGCTGTCTTTTAAAGACCTTTCTATCTACATTTTCTAAGCCTCAATGCAATTACACTCCTCAACCTAGGCCTCTCTTTTTGTTTTAGTTATCGTTACTCGAGGTTTCCTGTGTGGAAATTATCTTTATGAATCAATAGCATCTCCTTTTTGTTTTTTTTTCAGCAAATATATTATGACAGTGGTAGTTAACAGGTTTCCTTCCCTAAGCTTTGAGACCTGTTACTGGTACAGACCTGTTCTAACACGTTCTGAAATGTAAGTATTGATTACACCTTATCAAAGATTGCAAAAAGAGAATATATTTTGGCACACTGTCCATTTCTCAAAAGTGTGTTTAACTTGGAAACAAAAAAGAAATACTTCTTAACAGATTAGCGATCAAGGACGTATTACTAATATAGCTTAAGATAACTAAACAGCTTACAAACCACATTTTTTGGTTAATTTTTCTCTACATATTCAAAAGTACTTAAGTAAAAAACAGTTCACAGATGAGAATGACAGATAAGTTAAATCAACAGAAAACATAAGCTTAGGTAGTAAAAAGCTAACAAACCCCTGAAATAACAGATAGAGAAGATTCCTAGATCAATGCAAGACATATTGGCAACAATTATTTTCTAGAAGAAAAGCCTGAGACTAATTTCTTAAAGAATTAATATTTAATAACTTTGCATTTGCACTAGGTTAGACTGCTACTTCCAAATTAAATTGGCTTATAAGTTTTTATAAGAATCGTTGGTCTGACAGACACTTAAAGGTACATTTTCAGCACAGTGCCTAGGAATTAACATTAATGGGATTTATGCAGCGCAGTCCTTCAGCAACACTTTAAATATTAATCTGCTGAGTTACTAATTCAGTGTGGTTGCATAAGTGTAAATGGAAGGAGAATTTTGATCTAATGGTTTTATACTATGAGCTTAATAGGTGTAAGTTTGATTCTCTTCAATATAAAACAACATAGTTGCATTAAAGGAGTGATTTGAAAAAATGGAACTCCCATTTGAAGATTTATGTTGGAAAAAAAAAGTCTTTGTATAGCAAATTAAAATGCTCAAACTCACCAAAACAATATACCTACCAGTACAAAAAACTGGTCTTTTGGAGCACAGTAGTTCTTAAGGGCTGCTATGTAAAAATTATCTGGACACACAGACTTCACATCTTGGACCAAAATTTTTCCTATCTTTTGAACACTTTGAATATTTTTTATTTATACCATCTCACTGGCATTTTTAACAGAGAAAATAGCATTAAATTAATCAAATATATGATATAAAAATGAGTGAAAATTGTATTAATTTGGTACCGACCTTTTAATAATTGAATTACATCTTATATTTTGTTTACTTTTATTTTAATACAGTATTGATATCTTGGTTTATTTGAGGTGGAACCCTATTTATCAACAAAAGGAAAAAGTTTTAAAAAATAGCCTCTAGTAAACCCCAAGCATACAGGAAAATCTAGTGCTGTGCCTCTTCTAAAACAGAATGAATAAAACTCAGGATTGCTTTCCATACATTTTTAATCTTTTTACTCTGTTTGCTTTTACTACTGGGAAGAACATGCAGAAACTAGAGAAAAAAAATTAATTAAAATAAAGAAATAAATCAATAAATAAAGAAACAACAACAACAACAGCCAAAAAAACAAAACAACTAAAACAGAAAAACCAAAAGCAAAAAAACCCAAAAAAAACCCCATTAAAGTTAAACCACATCACATAAATGTCCTTCCTAAGTCACCAAGTATGGATATTTACATCTATAGGCAGCTACTTAAAATCCTTATCTGAAATTTATCACGCTCTATCAAAAAAGTGTTAAGGCTGTTAACACCCACAAAACTTGTTCTAGAAAAGCTGCTTTCAATTGTTTGAAGAGTTATATTTTGAATCCTAAACTGATCTTTGGGCAGTTTATACCCATTTGGTTTTATGTCAACATAGTTCTTTAGCTGTTCTCATGCTCTAATATTTATAATATCTGCAACGTTTATAGGCAGGAATTATATTCCCTCTTAGATCTTCATTTTTCTAGGTTAAAGGAAGAAAATTCTTTTGGCTTCACTCCCACTCTCCTTTCAACCTCACAATATGTTGGTTACATGAGATTTCCTGAGCCAGCAATCAGAACATGTGGTATGATGTGAGAACCTGCACAGACTATGGTGAAATAAAAGTTCGCCCACGAATTTGCACAACCTCTTACATTTATTTTTAATTGCTTTAGCATTTGACACTGTAATTTTCTGTTATTGTACAAGGCTTCACATATATCACAAAGTTAGTACAAGTAGGTGTGAAATTGTCAGCTGCTACTCAGCTGATCAGTGAGAGCAGTGCTGTGATAACTGGCGGCCTTTGCAAAATGGTGCTGCACACCTTGAAAAGGTTAAGCAAAGTGTCTTCACTGCTCTGGGCTAAGAGCACACACAGGGCACTGATCAGAGCTCAGGTGACACACTGCAATTCACAGAATGAAATGTAAACCTGAAATTCTTCAAATTTTATCATGTTTTATCCCTTACTGCTAACTTCCACTGAATTATTAAGCCAGACAGTAAAAAAGTTTGATGGAATGGCCAGCCACCACCAGCAGCTTTACTGCCAACTGCTCAGCCAAAGGCACTAAGAGTTCAGTAAGTCAGCAGAATCATCAGGCACAGAGTTGGTGATTGGTTTTGAATAGTTTGCTGCTGTTTTCTTGTAAATAATAGCACACTGAGACAAAGCCAACACCTCTAGTCCTGTTCTAAAGTGGGACATGAGAGTAAGCATTCCCCTAGGAGTTAACAAAATTGTTTTTTCTGCAGTTTGGAACACGAGTATACACTTCCCTAACTTGGTAATTTAACTCAGGTATAGGAACACACAGATGGCTAACAAGTGCTGTACAGAAGAATTGTGATTTTCAAATATTGTTTGTGACAAATCCATCAAGATTATGTTTCTGAATGTCATGATTTGACCAATAATAATTTCATTGACATAACAAACTCACTGCTCAAAATAATGTTCCTGAAACCTTAGTAGTAAAGGCAAAAAAGACCTCTGACATGCCTTGGATATTCCCTTCTGAAGAGTTTTTTATCCTCTTGTCTTGAAAGCATCCTTTGAATTTCATAGATGCAAACCCATGGTTTCTCTCTTGACCACTCCTAGCAATGGCATTAATTTCCAATACTGAAATGTTTATATTTCTACTGCAGAGTCACGAATTCACTCTCTTTTCATTCTTTCCATGCTCTGTATTGTGCTGATGTGCAAGACCTTGTTGTCTGGAACACAGAGGTTCTTTACATCACACCACATGCACTTAAATAATTGTCCATGTTTGAGTAGTTTCTCACTTGTACTTGCTTTAGGAGACTGAGAAACAGAGAAAAATGAATGTGGTGTTACACATATTAAATAATTTTGCTATCCCTTAAACATTTCCTAAAATCAAATCTAATGAACTGTAAATTAGAAAATGAAGCAAAATTAATCGTATAATTTAACTTGAACCTTTACTTGCATAAGTAGAGACAAAGCAGATAAAAACCACCTGAACATGTATATTTTCACACTCGTTACTTGACATATCAGAGAAACATTTACCAGTAACTTGTGTAGTAGAACTGTTGTTTACTTAATACAAGAACATTTTACCTATTGCTACCAACACACAGCAAAGATTTTCAACTTTGCTGTCAGAGATGAAGAAGTAATTTCCCTTGGAAAAGTGCTTGTTTGGGCTGCTCATGTTGAAATACTGCAATTTCCCAGCCCAGATACCTTTAGTAAGTTTGGTTATGCTTTATCTCTCTTTGAGGCGATATATGTATTCATTACTTCTTTTCTGTGTATGTACTTCATATGCAATACATGGAAACAACAAAGGGAAACAACATGGAAACAACGAAGGGAAACAACAAAGTATCCATAATATATACATAAATGTAACACATGAAATAGGTTTTAAAGAAAGTCTTGCACAAGCCTCATAGAAACCGAACTATGATATGCTTGTGTTCTACCTGGTAGCAGCCTTGGAAATGCTTAAGTTCTCTGTGGTAATTATTTCCAATGGGAAATGAATAATTCAGAGGCCATAAAATGGTGATTCCAGATTTGGGAATTACAAAAATACTCCTCAGGGGATCTACTCAGCTGCTAGCTTCCTATGTGACTTTGGGCTAGACCAAGACTTCATGCTTCAATTTCCCATCACTAAAGTAGGAATATTGATATTGCCCTTTTTTTATGAGTGCTATTTAAGAGCAGAAGTGGAAGCTGTACAAGAACACAAAATAGTAAATACATCTCAAAAAAAGTACTATTCCTATTTTCAATTAATAGGTAGAAGCAAGCCTAAACCTGTGGCTTACTTAATAGACATGACCCAACTAAGAGAGATAAGTAAGATTTTAGAGCTTCCTTGTACTTGCTATTCAAGTATTTGTCTAAGATAAAGGAACACAAATCTCTTTTGCTGTGCAGTTTGTGGCAAAAAAGTAGGTATTCCTCCTACTGCAACTTCAAATGTATGAAATATGGATGAAAGAAAGCAGGAATTTGTGATCAGCCACAAGGCAGGTATGAAATGCACCAAACCTGACATTTTTTGGAAGAATTCTTTGTAATGGTTATGAGGAGAGACAGAATTAGGAAAAAAATACTTTAAAATTATGTGCTGCAAGATCATTATGGTAATGTAACTGGAGTCTAATTTTTTACTTAGCTTACCTGAACAACTGAGCTTATGTATCATATCAAAATAATAACTATACAACGTGTGAAGTATCTTAGATATTGACAGCCTCATGAGCATATAAATGAAGAAGTTAAGAAGGACATTGTGCTTCCAACTGCTTTTTCAACATGTTCTTGTTTACTAACAAAGAGTGATACAAGGATCAAACAAATAAAAAAGATAGAATTGCTGCACTGATCTACGTAACCCTTCCATTTTGAAATGACAGATATTTCTATCCTAAACTTATTCTTCTTCAGCAAATATAATGGTATCCACGGATTGATTTTAGATAAAGCTATATTACCATGTAGTATATTTGTACTTATGTCATACCCTATAGATGGGACTGCTTTCATAAAAAGTAATGAATGCAGAATGAATCACTTGAGTTTTTCTCCACATAGAAGAATCATTCTTCACAGGCAAACACTTTCATTTTATAAAATTTTTCCCTCTTTTTGCCCTTCTCCAACAAATGGAATCACAGGAAACATGTTCAAAAATGCAATTCTGCATACATTATGGTAGAGAGATAATGGAATATGCTAAGAATCCCTGGAGGAAAATTACAAGGATCCAAACTTTATGGGACAAAAAAGAAACCTGATATCCTTATGGTAGGCATGGATCTACCTCAGATCTGAATGTCTACAGATGACTGTGAAGTACATCGAAGTACTTACACTTGCAGTAAATCCCTGTCCTATTCACCCTGTCCCAAGAATAATGAATATAAGCCAACACATGTAAGGACTGATAGCAGCATATTATGTTACAGCACAGTAGAGTCAATAGTGCTGCCAAGTCTCTTGATGAAATGAGGAATACAAATACAGAAGTACACAGAATATACACACATAACATATACAACCTGCACTAATGCCTCATAAAGTGAAGCAGAACAACTACGAGCATGAAAGAATAGTGAAGAGAACTAAAAAAACTTCCTCTACATAGAATCAATAGCTGACAGAAACAATACTA
>VYZP01079451.1:0-17527 GCA_013400635.1 Hypocryptadius cinnamomeus | reverse complement strand
TTCCCCCACAGGACTGATAGCTGGGATGTTTTCCCTGGACACAAAGTGTGGATATATTTTTATGCTTTGTGTTTCTCAAATCTCCTTTTGAGCATCTTGCTTTAACATCCCCCCCTTCCATTTAACCTCTATCTGCTTCAGGACAGGGCTGCCCCATTATATGGACTCGTACTCTGCTTCCTACTATGAAACGTCAACATCTGGAACTACTGCCAAGGGCTGTGTTAAAAAAAAAAAAAAAAAAAAAAAAAAACAAGTCTAAAGAGCTGNAAGAAAATGAAGAACTGAAGTTCTTCAACTTCATTTGGAGTTCCTTAGCTCCCTTGTATGTCAAGGCTTTTTTCCTGGATGTTATAATCACAGAACAATTTGGGATGGAAATGACCTTTAAATGCTATCTAGTCAAACCCCTCTGCAGTGAGCAGGGACATCTTCAAGTTGCTCAGACCCCATCCAATCTGGCCTTGAAATTTTCCAGAGTTTTACCACCCTCATTATAAAAAACTTCTAAATTAGCTATAAGGACTGTTGTATCCTACAACCTCAGAGGACCTCTGTCACTTTTCATAATCATAATGGACTTATCAAATATATACAAGAACTTGCTTACTAGGAACTTAAGTTACGAGAAAAATATATGGATATTATAAGTTTCATTTTCATTCTCTCCCATGTAAAACAAAAATTGTTCTTGAAGACATGGAAAAGCAGCAAGAAGTTAATAATCAGCTCTTGCTGGAGAGAAGCACTGCAGCATTAATTGTGTCTCTCATGAGGAGGCTTCAGGCATATCACTTCCACTCACACTGATCCTAAAGCCAGTGCTGTGAATTGTTTCACATTTATATCCATATCAAGCTGATGCCAATTTATGACTGTTATGTTCTTTTTAACTACTAAAATCTTATTTTGTTTTGATCTGTACAGATAAGGCCCGTTAGTTTCATTACGAGGTGTAGAGTATGATTCCAAAAAACTGCCTATTATTTATATTACTGAGCTGTTAGAACCTCACTCCATTCTCAAACACCACCTAGCAAGAGGAGTAGCATATCAGGCCTATTGTCACTGAAGGGCTTTATCATATTTGACAGTTTAAACATACCTGGTGTTCTCATTTTAGCTTAACTTTCTAAACCATTTGCTTAACTACAGCATGTTCTTGTAGCAGCTTTGTTTTGCTCTTTCTGGGAATACTTGTGCCATGTGTTTGCCCAGACTACACACAGGGCTGAATGCTGCTTGGAGCTGGTGGCACTCACCTCTGCCCTTTTTTCTGTCCCACAGAGTTCCATTTGAGAACAAGCTGTCAATGGGGATTTCAGGAACAGTGTGGACTTCGAAACACAGTGTGGCTTGGGTTAGGCCTGGCAGAGTCATCAGACTGTTTTTGACCTAAGGGAGCTGAAAAAAGTTGGTTTTTCTCTGGCTAAGAAAGACTTTGGACGGATACCAAAAACCTTTACTGAGTACACACTTATAAATTCCATACTCACACAGCCTCTGACACAAGACTCTCACTGAAGCAAGCCTGCATGCTGCCTATCAATGCTGTAGAGAAAAACTTTTCCACTCTATAAAATAATCTTTGAACTGTTGGAAGCTACAACTGCCGGACCCTCAGGGAAGGAAGGCCTGCAGGTTAGCAAGTTCAGCCTTTTCAATTTACTAGCAAGCCCTTTATGATGGGGGCAGCCTCATTTAGGGTGAAGGAATGAATATAGCTCAACTGATTGCTGGGGAAAAGTCCTGACCTCCTGTCCTTGTGCTGGCCAGAAGGCTTCCTGTATTGATCATCCTTGTTCTCCATGCTCTCCAGCCACAGAGATTATTTGGCCTCTGGAGCACTTTAAGTCTGATCGTGCAGAAGATAAAAGAGCCTGTGACCTTTTCTCTGACACAGGAGGCCACTCAGACAACTCTGTTGAACTCAAGAGTTTGATTTGAAGCCGGCCTAAAGTCTTGAGACCTCTGGATGGAAGGTATTTTGCTATACAAATAGTATGTACTTAAATATTAATACCTATTTCCAAGCTCTATCCTAGTCCAAGCAGAAACATTATTTCTTCGAAGAAATATGACTTACAAAGATTAGAGGCTAAAAAATCTGATTGTAGTGCAACAATATCTTGCTTTATCAAGGGAAACTTTTCAAAGCTGAAGATGGCTAAAAGCCAGTTACATGCAGACTTTAGGGAGCTGTGGTTTTACACAAACTGTGTGCAAAATGAATATTTTAAAACATCAAGCCCTTTAAAGAGCTAAATTTTCACTGGAGGTTAAATGAGAGATGTTTTAAAGTGATGTTTAGTATTTGAAGTGCCTAACAGAAATTGAAACTGTAAAAAATTTTAGGAGTCTCTGCTGACCACCTCGAACAAAGGAGGCAATTCCTTCCCACCAAGAATCTTTTCTTTGTCTATAGATTGTGGGTCACTCTTGATTGTGTATTTCTTCCATGCACTCACCAGTGCTGGTGCTATGTGACAACTGTGCATATATTATAACCAGGGGTTGTTCCTATAACATAATAAGGTCTATTTAAGGGGCTCCCCAAACCCATGATGTTTTAAGAAGGAGCATCCTTCTTAAATGAATGTTGTCATTACAGTGACTGTTCAGTATCTGAGCTTGTTATGTTGGACTGTAGCTGTATTTGTAGAAGTAGGTATGTTGGTTTATGAATTTTGAAGAAACTGAACTGTTGCTGTTCCACAGCAGAGAGCAAACACCTCCTTATTGTCAGCATTTTCAGAGGAGTGCTCCTTTCACCTTTCTCATGACTCTCAAAGTGTTTACCTTAACCAGAAGAGTCTGGCAAGCACAGTTCATAACTGTGCTGCACACTGAAAGCCACAGACTGAAGAAGAATGTTGGCTGCTGCCTACTTCCCACCCTTGATTTATCCTTTACGGATCTATGTTGTAAGGACTAAGCTACTTCTCTCTCCTTTTTTGGAGCTACCAACCTCAGAGCTCTATGTCTCTCTAATATCAACCTCTGCTTTACAGCTTGCAATCACATATTCTTTCAAACCAATTACAGATTAACAGAAATCAAGTCAAAACCTCATTCAAATTGCACTTGGCTTTGAGGATGTAGCTTCTCCTTCAGACCAGAAGAAGGACTGTGTGCATGTTAGTCTGCCTGTCTGTTTATATTAATTTCTCCTGGTTTGTCTAATAAAAGAAATTGGCTCCCAGCAAACAATGCATCACAGAAGGCAGTGTAATAATTTTTTATGGTGAGTTGCCTGGTAGTTCAATTACATGATTTCTCAAGAGATGCAGACCTGGTTGATCAAGATCCTCTCTGCAGCAGTGAATTCACGGCCATTTATCTTCTGTGAGCAAGCACACTTCTGGACTGGAGGAAGGTGATCCCCACTGTCAGTATCCTCCTCTACTGTGGAGGAGACAGCAGGAACGAAAATACTACAAATTCTAGGCTAGATTGGAGCTTCACAACCTGCCCTAAGGGTTCAGCATAAAATGACAGCCTTTGTAGAGGACCAGAGAATAAATATCTGAATGTCCTCTCTCTCATATCTAAGGGAAGGTGGAATTATATTCATGTCCTGCCTTTGCAGTCTCCAGCTGTCTGATCACATCCCATTTATCCCTGCAGGGGAGAATGCCCTACTCACAGGCCCATCTGAGCTATGACTTGATCTACAAGAAGGAGAACACGGACTGAGCAGGGCAGTATGTGCAGTAAAGCCTATCACAACCTAGACACCTGAGTCAATACCTGCAAGGCACACCAATATTAATATGCTTGGCAGGTCATCCCTTCCTAGAGAAGGACATGAATCTGTGAAAATATAACAGATGAGCTGCAAAGAGAGCTGCCCTTGCTAGGAAGCCTGGGGATACTTGCAGTGAAACACTTCCTTTCCTCCAGTCTCAGATCAGCCAGTTCCTTACAGACAACTTCAGGACAATTGAATTTCAGTGCAAGGGTCTGTGAGGACTTGTGAGCCTCATGACTGAAGGCAGAATGGAACTTAGGCTTCCTCCTCCCCTTCCAATAGTCTATGGAAAGACACAACTGCCTTGGCTTCCACTGCAGAAGTCCTCTTCTGCACAGCACAGCAAAATCTGGGCAGTAAAAGGAAATTAGGTTTACCTGTTTCTCAGACTCCAAAATAAAGCAAACATAACCTGGAGGAGCTTTGGGTAGTCAGGCACATTTGTGATTTCCACCAGTTGACATGGCTTCCCAGTTTCAGTGGGTGAGCATGGCTTTCTGGTAAGGCTTTGTGTGATGTAGCTTATCAAACCTCAGTGACAAGGAGCACATTTCTGTTTCATTACTTACTAATGCTGGGCTTGGCAGGCACTGCAGGTTATTTTGCTAAATTATGACAGAACTGTCATCTGCAGGATAAACTAGGATATAATGCCTGTGACTCATGAGTAGTTTTGTTGGAATACAGCTGCTTCATATACAACACAATACTTAGAAAACAATACCTGGAATTTTTCAGAATGAAGTCTGCCTGTCCCTCTTTCCTTGCGTGGCTTACGAGACTGAACCAGAAACCTTTGAGGGTTTTTTTCCCATCTACTCCTCACAGAAATAGGAGCTGTTCCAGGAACAAGACTCTTAATGAAATAGGGTGTAATATCTGAAAGAATTTATTCTATGATCAAAACACCAAGGAAAAAGAATGCTGTGCTAAGGCATTACCAAAAGGACCAGATGAGAGGATCTGTACAAGGACAACATAGATAGGCTGCCACAGGACAAAAGAGCACGAACTTTGGCACAGGATGTATCAAATAAAATTAAAGTGAAGACTGCAAGCGCTGTGGGTGACTTATTCTTTCTTTTCAGGACTTAAACTTTTCTAGGAGGTAACTGCAAGTGTTGGAGAAGTTGGGACAATTATCCAAGAATTTGATTACTGATATTTGCTGGCTATCAGAGAAACTGTTTTAACCCCTGAGAGTAGAGAGGTGAGCTTATTCAAAGCCTATCACCTAGTACTTTTAAGGGAACTAGGGTATATCTAACAAGTATAAGTCAGTTTTTAAATTAGATTACAACTTTGGCTCATAAAAATAATTGCAAGTTACATGTAATATCTGCACCATGTTTGGATAACACAATTTAATTGCATTAAAATGCAAGTAAGAACATATCAGGTGTGGTGCTGATTCAGATTTTAAACAGCTATCAGTGGAAAGGTGGCATAGTCATGAACTGACCTGGCTTTTTTTATTATATTGTTAAAAGGCATTTCAGAACATGGAGTCTGGAGAGAGAGGAACACACTGCACATCACACACAAAGAAAAAAGGAGCATGTGCTAGAAATTTATGATTCTGGAGAAGTTTCTAAGGACAAAACTAGCAGTTAAGGACTTGACTGCTGCTATGAAGTGGTTGTGTGGGCTCTACATCCTACTGCAAAGAGGAACATGCAGGATCATTAGAGAGTTGATATTCACCTTTTGTGTGGCTGGTGCTGGAATAATGTCTAAGTTCTGATCTATCTTCATTGGAAAATGAAAATGGATTATTAAAAGGGAAAAAGGGACGCAGTGTTCAAGGCTATGAACCTTATTCAGAGGCTACTAATTATAGTTACCCAGTCACCATTAGAATATACCAAGAAACAACTCACAGAAATGGTGCTAAGATCTTTAAACTCCAACGGGAAAGGAGACAGCATTTTCAGTAGTTGAGCATAAGAGAAGAGGAAGATGCTTCAGTGGAGGAAGGTGGATTCTCTTTGGCTTCTATGGGCAAGGAGGGTACCTCAGAAGCAATTCCACTGGCACAACATGCCATTTCCCCATAGTTTTTCTGCAGCCTTCACTTAATATTAATTCAACCTTAAAATTATCCCTTGTGAAAGTGATATTGCTACAATGATATGAACACAGTGTGTGAGTAATCCACTTTTTATTAATTATTTATATCTGTAGATTTGCATCTAACTTGAAGGGGTGGCTTCTGTTAAAACTTCACTCCGCATTCATAAATGTTTTAGTCTTAGCTTCTAATTTAGTTTCATCTTGAAAGGTATATAAAATATGCTTTCCACTAAAATATTATTTCTTTTAAAACATGACGAACAGAGGAATTCAACAGAGTTTGAAGGAAAATCAGAATCAATTTTTGGCAACTTTGAACCCTGAATTTGTAAGTACAGTTATCTGCTAACAACACTGTTGAAAGTCAGCTTGGGCAGCTGGTTTCTAGATCTGCAACCTTGAGATGTTTTTTTGAGAGTTTAGTACAGAAAAATGACAAAAATTCAGAAGCTTGTTTCTTTATATAATTTTTATTAACATGCAAATGCAACCATACAGCTTTATTCTTATAACATAGTCATAAATGTTGTAAGTGGTGCAGGAAAGTTCCTCTCTTTCTCTCTGTTTAAACCACCACAGATCTGGAAGGAATTCAAAGCTTTTAATTCTGTAGTAATGTTCCTTTCAAGACTGTTGTTCTGTTGTTGTTTTGTTGGTTTTTGTTTCTTTGTTGTCAGTTCTAAATCAGCTGCAGTGAGAAGTGTTGTTTACTTTCCTTTGCTTTCTAGTTGTCTGCTAAACCCCAGGCAGCTGCTAACTACACACAAATCTAAAGATTTGGGAAGAGAGAAGGGCCGGCAGAATGAATTTCTACAGAATTTGTGCTGTAATTGTAAATGCAGTTTCTGGCTGTGTGTCACTAAACCCGGGGCTGATGCTGCAGCTACTGAGCCATAAGAGGGCAGCTGCTGCAGATGAAGCTCCATCCTCATTCTGGTCAGCCACAATATGAATTCCTGTGCTACCTCTCCTCTTCCCGCAGCTGAATTCCTTTGCATTTTAAAAATTCCCACTGCTGTCCCTATTAAGAGGAAGAGACAGTAACAATGAGCATAAAGAGTCAGAAAACTAAATGACAGGAGGAATGGAAAAAACATTGTGCAGCACCCTTATCCACGCTTGCAGTTGTGCTCCTGCAGTTCCACATCTCCTCAGGCAAGAATACGCTGTTTCTTCTGCTGCAATCTCAGCTGCATTGCTATTCCTGAACAGTCATTAATTCTGCATTTTCACTAATAAGAACTGTTAGAAACAAAATTTAGAATCTTTAGAAAAACGCTACAATTCTGGTTCATTAGTGTGTGGTTCGTTTTTGTTTGGCTTCTTTGCATTTGGTGTAAAAGCTCTAAAATATTTTCTTACAGGACACAGCAGAAATGTGTTGGAGGTGGAGTATTGGCTACCTGAGGCTTCTTATTTTTAGAGAGAATTTGAATACTAATTATTTTTTAAGGCTCAGAAAAATGAGCAAAAGCCTGAGTCATTCTGTCTTTTCAACAGCACTGCAAATAGCAGGAGGTGGGAAGTTCCTGACTTGCTATTGCGCTCATTCACATTTCTGATCACAATCATGAGCATGCATAGGCATCAGTTCTGTGTTTTTGAAATGAAGAGGACAGTATTGATAGCTTTTATGACCACTGCTGGAGAGGGACAGTACTGTCCAAGACCCAGGTCCTGCCTATAAAGGAACAGATGAAGACAGTGCTAACAAGTTTCAGAGCATTGGCAAAGATCCACTGTAACATTCAAGGGTGGTATTGCAGGGGGCTGGCTGCTTTGTTGGATTGGTGATGTTTCAGACTTGTTTCCTAGCACTGGACTGAAAAATGAAGCCATGTGATTCCTTACAACACTTGGCTACCATGAAGATGATTAGAGCCATGAAGATGATGAAGAGCCTGGGTATGTGAGCATTGACTAGGAGACCTGTGATCCCTTAGCTTAGAGAAGGCTCAGGACACTCTTACTGATGTGGATGAAGACTGATGGTGGGAGCAATGCAGATGGAGTGCGATTGTTCTCAGTGGTGTTCAGTGACAGGACAAGAAAAAATGGACATGATTTGGAATAATAGACACTTACATTAAACATGATTTTTTTTTTTTTCTCCAGTGAGGGTGATCAGGGTTTCTCAGACACATTGTGGAGTCTTCATCTTTGGAGCTCCTGAAGACCCAACCCATGTCCTGAGCAAAACACCCTAGATGACTCAGCAGGCCTAGATGATCTCCAGATGTCCTACCAACCCCCAGCAACTCTGTCAGAGCAAGCTACAGACATCGTATTCCAAAAGGTCTCTTTGTTTGAAGAAGTTTGGAAATTCGGATGATTGGTTTACCTCATCAGTGTATATAAGCATCTAAAGGGGGATGTCAAGAGGATGGAGCCAGGCTCTTCAACAGGGAGAAACTGATGCACAGGAAGTTCCTCTTGAACCTGAGGAGGAACCACACCTGGTGACCACACACTGGAACAGATCACCCAGAGAAGTGGTGGAGTCTCCCTCACTGGAGATATTCAAGAACCATATGGATGCAATCCCGTGCAATGTGCTCTGGATGACCCAGCTTTAACAGAGAGACTGGACCAGCCGATTCACTGTGATTGATCCCTTCCAACCTGATCCACCCTGTGGTATGGTTCGAGAGACACGAACCAAATCCCTGAAGATTTAGGGCACTGCCCTCCACCTCCTGGCGGCTCAGACAGCTCCTCTAACAACCTTCACTGCTCCCCACCAGCTCCCGCTCACAAACACCCCCCATGTGCAAGCGCGCTGGCCGCTCAGCCCCCAGGTGGGGACTGGCCATCCCTCTCCCTCCAAAAGCGATGGGATGTGCGAGCTCCGGCCCGGCCAGCGACACGCAGGTGTTTTTCCCAGCTGATGCTCCGCCTGGAGCTCGCCGCTCCCCGCCCCTCGACGGCCGCCCCGCACCGGCTCCGCCGCCAGCCCCGCGCCCTGCCCGCACCTGCGGCCGCCCCGGGCCGCTCCCTCGCTGCCGCCCGNTTTGCCTTTTTTTCCCCCTCCAGGTAACATCTCTCTTCCTTTGTGCTTTCAGACTGAAGGGATGAACATCTCTCCTCCATACAGTCTTAGATTACTTCTCCTGCTCTGTCTTGCCTTCTTCCCTTTCTCTGTGTGCTCTTCCCTAGTCTGTTGATTCTCATACTTTCCCCCTGCCTCCTCCCTCCCTTCCTTTTCCTTTAACAGTCTCTGTTTTGAACAGTTGTCATCTCAGTGGTTTCTTCCTCTGGCCTCAGCCTCTGTTGACAGTGACTGGTGTGTAAGTGCAGGTCTCTCTCCTGACCTGTCTGCCATTCTTTTTTTGCTGGAAACAATCACCTCAGTGACAAGCTTGCAAAACTTCTCTTTGAGCAGTCCCCATTCCCTGACATTTGCCTTTTCATCCTGTCATACAACCCTGTTTGGCACATAAAGCTGGACATGACTGGAAGCACAGACACACCGCAAGTTTGGCACTTCTGTGACAGGCATAGCTCATAGAGAGATGGGACAGCGGTGGCAATGCTGCCTCAAACTGCCCCAGCAGGGCTGGTTGGACTCTTCTGGAGGGAGCACTGAGGCACTTCTATTGCCAGGTGTGTTTCCCAGCCCACTGCTCTGTCTTGGAGTGTCTCCCTGTTTTGGTCTCTTCCTCTCATGTGAACTTCCCAGAGGCTGTGCACACAGGGGCACGGATTTACGTAACCGCTGTGGAAACAAACAGATGTTTTGGTTTCTACTTAGAGATAATCAGGTAGTAGTCCCCAATTCTGGTTGTTTTTCTTGTCCATTTGTGGCTTTCTATTCAGGTTCTTAATCAGAGAGTCAAGATAATTTTGACCACAGGAGTAAATGCCTGGAAAAATGCCAGGGGAGTGGCAGGTCTCCATTGACTGATGATAGCCTGGCTCCATTCTTGTCAAAAATAATGAGGCATTCTGGGTGTCTCAATTGCAACCAAATATATATAAAATAAATCAAGCTATTGCAAGATTTTTTTTTTAAAAGTAAAAAACCCCAGAATATTAATAGCTGGACAAAGTAATTTACTGCCTACGCTTTCCCAGGTCTCCCATGTACACTTTGTCATGGAAAAGGTTTTGAGTGAAGCACAGATAATACACTTGCAGCTTGTTCAAGAGTTTAAATAAAATTTAAAGTCTTCATACCTATAATAGCAGCTCTTACTGGCAAAATTATATGATAAATCTTATTACATAAAAAGGAAGGCTTTATTCTGTGTACTCACTGCAGTGGGTTCTGCTGGTTCGGTGATGTTTTCTTGGCATCTAGTTACTTATTTATAACACAGAAACATGGCAGGCATAAGAATGGGAAAATTCAGACTTGTGCCTGTGAGTTGTGTACTGCTGTCTGATTTACCTGAGGAAAAATTTGTATTTGAGGCACAATTGTTTGCTTCTTTAGCAGTGCTGGAGATTTGAAGATAGGGAAAAAAAATCCCCCAGTTCTTGCTTGAAACAATCCCAGACCAGTTTGAATTTGGATGAACAGCTCCATTTCAGTGAGTGCCTAAAATTGTCACTGAACCAATTAAAGCAATATTTCTGCATTATGTTGTAGGATAACTACAAAAGTTAAGAAAATATTTGTCATGTAGGTGTGGAAATTTTAAAGAAAATCTCTATGTTTTATTACTTCTTGAGGAAATGTAATATGTGATTAGAATTAAAAAGCTCATGTGTTATTTTGCATCTGAGAGATTACAGCTTCCAGACCCTGTGTGAATGAAAGAACAAGCTGAAGATTTTTCCACCATAGCGGTGTCAAACACCAGCTGTGACATACCGAAGTGTGGGAGTAGCTCTGATAAATGGTCTATCATACCTGTGTTGTTTGGGCTTTTTTCTTCCCTGGCAGCTGGTTTATCTTGCTCTGGCTTCAGCAGAGGCTGGGAACAGAGCTATTTCTGCAGAGAGAACACTGAGAAGTGAATAGGTGCTATGGCAAGCGTGTTGTGGCCTCTGCTTCACACCAGAGGAGCGCTGTGTGAAGATTAGAGAATTATTTTGTAATGGGAGAGAGGAAACTGTCATTGGCTTCCACTCTGCTTGTCAGCCTCTGTGGTGACTTTTTCACTCATGCAAGGCTAAAACAGAGCTATGAAATGAGGCCTGATCACACTGATCCATTGGGCTGTGCAGCCCTCTGAGCAGCTGCATTAGACCCGGAGCCTGGCACACTGCAGGTTGGTAGGGCTGCCTGTGCTGCAGCAGCCCTGGGGGGCACGGGGCATCTCCAGGCATCTCTGGGTCTTGACACAAAGAGAGCCCAGGTAGTTTTAGCTGTCAATCAGTGCTGAGTTTCCCAGGAATGATCACACAAGGGCTGTTCCTTCCTTCAGCCTTGCCCCTGTTACGAATGGTTGGTTGAAGTGGGGTTATTTGAAGCACACCTGGGTGCCTCTGTTCTTGGGCTCAGTTGGGTTTTCTGGCTACACAGAGCACTGTACTTCCAGTGTTGCTTCGTGACTTGCAGACTAGGCAGTTTGAGTCAATCTAGTTTGGTAACCCTCTACATGGAAATAATTTCTCAGTGAGTTTTTTTTTGCTTTCAAACTGAATGCCATCTTTTAGTTACAAAAAAAATGGCAGTGTTTGTTCTGTCCCTTCTGTGGAGGCTGTTCTGTTTTTTTTTTTTTTTTTTTTTTTTTAATAGGTTCTTACATGGTACCAGAAATAGGAGGTATTTTAAAAGCAACTCTTACAGGTAGGTCATATTCTGATGGAGCCATTCCAATTGACCTGCAGTGTGCTGATCAGTAAGAGCAGATGGAGGGAGCTTTCCTTTCTCTCTGCTTAGAATAAGGCATTGGGTTGACAGACTTCAGGCTAGAAAGGAATTCAGAACATCCCCATCTCAGCACAGAGCTTTCTGTGAGAATTTTTATTAAATGTTTATTTTTATAAGCTAATAAAAATTGCTTTACAGTTTTATCTTACCTCATTAGTAGATATGCCAGGGCTCTTTCACTTCAGGGTTTTCTACAACAAATCAACCTGAGAGGTTTAAAAATTGTGGTGAAAAAGGTTAAAATAGGCAATATTAAAATAGCTAAGGCAAAGGCAGTCTTTCTCTTGGGAAGTGTGGAATATATATATATATACTATTGATGTCAGCCTTTATAACATTAAAGAACTGAAAAAGTGTCCGTACTTTAATGCTTACTGATAGGGCTTCTTCTAATCTAGTTGGTCTTGAAGGAACTTGGTTTTGCAGCTGCCATACCTGCACATCTGAGAGGAGGTTGGCTTTTAGTGAGGAGAGGAAAATAAGCTCAGTACTGTTGGTGTAATCTTGCCCTAGATGCAGGAAATAAATGGAATTATGGCTAATCTTTATTACTTTTAGAAAATGCTGTCTCTTAAGACTGGCTGAAATATCTAAAGCTTTTGGTAGTGGAGTTAAGCTAAGCCTCAGTGTGTTTTGGGAGCAAGTCCCAGCAGCTCCCTACTAACAGTTCCATGTCCCTTTACTGTCAGTGCAGGCCTGAAACATTTTAAGAGAAAGAGGAATGCAGATGTTCTGTGATACCATGTTAGGTATAATTCATCTGCCTTCTCAGACAAGGCTGATGAGTGGGCTTGTGTAGTGTTTGCTTTATTCATTTTTAGAACCACACAGTTGTCAGTGGACTCATAGTATGGTATCATTTCATATTAGTTTCTGCCTTGACTTCCAGGTGGCATCTACTGAGTTGGACTGCTAAGTGGGCATTATTATTTGCTTATATTTTTATTGTCTGTAGGAAAATAGTTGGCAAATCTCTTTAGCCTTTATTAAATTTCACTTTAAAGTCATAATATCATCACATTTTAACTAGGTACAAACAGCAGCTATACAGTTACCATGCAAATTGTATATAAAGGTGTGCAGTTTGTGTGGGGTGCATAAGAGAAGTTTGTTGTTGGAGTTTACATTACACAGTTATAGGATAATAAAATGCATGTTATATGATGTATAATATGGTGGTATGAGGCAAAAATGTCTGTTACCCCTTATCCTTAGTTCACAGTTTAAGCAGGGACTAAACCAGCTTTTTTCCCTTCTGTTGTTATAAACTCCTTTTGTGATGAATCCAACATTATTCTTGTTACTTTAGTGCAACAGCTCAGACGTTGCTGTTTGTGAACATCAGTAACAAACATAACCCTGTTTAACATTGTACTTTCTTTTTTCTCCAGGAGAAGACCTAGGTATCAGAGTTGGCATTCATGATTGATTTTTAATTGTAAAGTCAGTTTTCAAATATCTTTCTTTCTTCTTCCCCCCCCCAGATTTAATTCATTTTTATAGCTAGCTTTCTTCTCTTTTATTGCAGGTGGAATTGGGTATTCCCCTGAAAACATCACAAATTTGAACTCAAACCCTGCCCAACTAGGGTATTGAGAATTAGCAAGAAACAAGGGCCCCTAGGGGAGTATTTCCTGCAGACTTTCCTGTCTGTGCTTGGGAGCAGCACAGCTTGTTCAAAGCCACATGGTAGGGCTGTAGAAGGATGGAGTCTGTATTGCTTTCCAGCTGGTGCAGTGCAGCAGTGTAAATAAGTTTGTGGTTGGTTTTTTCCTTTGTTTTTTTCTCTGACTTCACCTCCTAGTCTTTGGGATGGAGTAAAAAGGAATGTGGGGCTGGCTGACTCCCTTTCCCCTCATGTACAGTATTGGTGCTGGTATGAGAACACAGAAGATAAGGGAACAGCCTGAGTTGTTAACTTCTCATAGCCACCAACTTCTGGGCTAACTGTACTGCCTAGCTGATGGAGCTGATGCACCAGGGTACAGTGATAAGCTTTCTCAGGCTTGGACTTCTCACAGTTTGAAATATTCCTTCTTTTTTTCTCCATCTTGGTCTCGGAATCTTCAGAATTTGCAAGCGGACAATGGTTTGTTCATTTGTTCTTTTGAAAACCATTGAGTGCTTAGATTCTGTGGCACTAAACAGAGCAGAAGTATGTGGAAAATAGATGTAGTTTGTGACTGAAAATTCACCAAGCTCTGCGTGTCTATCATACTGGTAGTTTCTCTTTCTCCAGAAGCAAACAGTAGATAAACAATCCACATGGTTTTCTTTCTGTGCATGCAGGTCAGCTGTGGAGGGAGCTGCTGCTAGTTACAAGGACAGTTTCAGACACACACAAAACCAGATATGCCTTTGTGGCCTCAGTGGTGGTGTAAGCCATGAAGTTGTGTTGCAGATGTGGTGTGTTCCGTTTTGCTTTCATTTTGCAAGGTAAGTGGCTGAGAGCCTCATGCAACGTATCAGTGATGTCCAGATTGGAGAAAATAGTCCAGCTGCATGGAGTTTGATACCCTGCTGCTGCTGTTCAAGGGCATGGGTTTTATGCAAACTCAGCCAGACTAACTTGCCCAGGTGCCACTGGCAGCTGTCAGGCCAGCTGAGACCTTACAAACTTTCACACAGATTACAAACAAATTCTCATGAAGGCATAATTCAACTCCAAGAGTTGCAGTTGTGTCTCCATGGGGAACATCTGGTTACATTTATCTGCAGAGAGCAACCCAGTGCTCCAGAAGAAAGTCCTGAGCACTTGCCCTTTTTAGTTTCCAGGATGCAGACCTGCCTAAATTTCTGGTTGCCAGCACTGAACACAGTCCTGCTTTGGGGTTTCTCGAATAATCAAAGCGAAACTTTTTGTTCGTGACTTGCTCCTGAAAGAAGAGAGCTGGAGTGAGGAAAGCCTGTCTACATCCATACACATCAAAATCAATAGAGAGGCTTTCATGTTTGCCTCAAAAGACTCCTGTACCTTCCAGAAAAACCCTCAGCCAGGTCAATTAGAGGAGGTCCCTGTGAAGCTCCAGAGCTGTGGGATGAATCATGGCTCTCTGTGTCTGACAGAAAGAGTGTTTGAGAGCATCTCCTGGGGGAATTCCTTCTTAGAAGTGCTTACCTCTTACCTGAATCCCTGCATGGCCTGCTGCAGCCAGGCAGATGCACTTGACAGGCTGCTACTGTGCCAGCTCAGCCTGCCTTGCTCTTCCCAGGAGATGCAAGGTCTAAATAGCCACTTCTTTCACTGTGCTGGTCCTTGTACCACCATGCTAGACTGGCTTTTAAAGTAGAATAAAAGGTTTTCACATGTTTGAGCGAAACATTGGAGTTTTTGGAGGTATTCAGAGAGACAAAGCTTACAAGTGAGCTGAAAGTTGGTTTGGAACAGTGCTTATGCTTAACCCTGCTGGTTGATTTAGAGGCATATTTATATGTCCTTCAAAGCACAGACTAGCCAGAGAGCTGGTGACCCAGCTGTTCATTAGCATCTCTCTCTCTGATAGTGGCTTGTCTACAGTGAAAGCAAGTTTCCACATGCATGCAGTCAGTGGTGAAAGGCTGGAACTTCTAATCCTAACCTAATGCTATACTGGGACAGATTCTTTGTGTCCTGGAAGTGGCTATCCTCCCCATAAATCATAAATGGACACTAGTGACAAGAGTGGGAGAGAGCTCTGCATGTGGCCCAATGAATCCCATCTGCATAGGGATTCATTGAGGTGGGAAGAAACACTTAAAGTGGAAGAAATAACATTTTTCAGATTGTTCCTATACTGAACAATCTGTTCTCTATTCTGAAGTTTTCTACAAGTGGATTTCAGCTCTTTTTGCAATACTAAAAGAAGGGAGGTGACAATGGCATAAGTGGTGCCATGTGAGGAATATTTAAATGAAAGGCTTCTCTGGAAAGTTACAAAAAAGAAAAACAGCCTTTAAACAGGACTAATCAATGTTGTCAAGAGACATGTCATCAACAAAACATTGAGGAGAAGGGAGAAAAAAGATGGTGGGAACACTGTGTGGCTCCATGTTTCATCACAAAACGAAACACAGAGTCTTGTAATAAACAACTGACAGAGCTGAGATGGGAGCAAACTAGGATGGGGATCCCAGGGTTTTCTCTATGCCACTTCCTTCTCCCAGAGACAGCAGTTGCTGTAGTGGATTAAAATAAGAAAGCTTCTGTCTAAAGCTTAATCAGACATTCTCTCTTTAATTTGAAAAAATGGAAAAGCCGAGGAGGAACTTTACTGCCAACACAGGCACTTTTAGTCAGACTTACCTCTTTCTCTCTGTCCATTCTGGAAGGGTTGGAAGTACAAGATGGGAAACATCCTCAGCCATGAACTGGGTTGTCCACAATATCCATGTTTTTTTCCTTCTCCTCTGTACTTCAGGCTATTTATTAATGCTGGGGTCTTTCTAAATGGCTAAGGGGAGGGTGAGGATAATGTGGTGAAGCTTCTTATCCTGATCCAAGAATGGGGTTGATCACTTCTCTCCTCAGCCCACCCCTTCACCTTTCCTGCTGTCAGGTTGCTCATTCTGAAAACTAAATTGGTTTGGGTTGACAAAGAGATCCATTTATTGTTTTAAAAGATTTATAACTTATCAGTCAAGTTTTTGTTATGTGTTTAAATTTCTGAACATTGTATTTAAGTGTGAAGTTTACTTTTTCAGGCATACTACTTATTTAAAATTGCTTTGATGCATTACTGCCAGCATTTGGTCATGGTAAAGTAGCTGCAGAAGGAACTATTTTACAAATTTGAAGTGCTGTTCATATTACCTGAGTAAAAGTGTTTCTTATTTTGTGCCTGATTTTTTGTTCTTTACGATGGCTCTTCTAGCACTTGAAGTGTTAGTCAGTCCTGCTGGGTTTTAATTGAATCCAGAATTACCCAAAGCTCAGCTTGCTTTCACAAAAAGTATTTTGAAATATGTTTCAATTTGGATTTCCTGACTCCAGCTACTGCAGCACATGTTTTGTGCAGAGATGTGCTTTCTTTTGGTGTGCATAAAACTGTCTCATATTCTGAAAAAAATTACTCTGCAAAATGCAAGGCTCTAGTACAGAACGGTGGTAATGACAGACATATCTATCAAGATAATTTCATGATGTTCAGTACTGCTTTGCAGTTTTTGTTAATCTGTGAGGAAAATCACTCCTGCTTTATTTTCCTTCTGTAGTGGCATATTGAGCCCGTTTATCAGCATAGAGAAATTTAGGTTGGAAGGGACCCCTGGTGGTCATCTGGTCCAACCTCCTACTCAAAGCATGTTCGACTAGATCAGGTAAACTTTTCCTTTTATCCAACATGAATTTCCTGTTGCCCAGTTTTTGTCCATTCCTTCTTGTTCTCTTACTGTGCACCTCTGAGAAGAGCCTGGCAGCAGCATCTCTGCACCAAGGGCAGGCAGCACTGAGGTCTCCCTGCAGCTGTCCCTTCTCCAGGCTGAACAAACCCTTAGGCTCTCGTGCCTCCTGTGCTTCAGCTCTCTGAACATCTTGGTTGCCTTCCACTGAGCCCCAGAGTCTGTGTCTGCAGTTAGGGGAAGGAATGGGAGGGGATGGGATAGCCTTGTCTGAAGAGGCAGTGGTCCAATAGATGAGAAAGAACAAAAACCCAAAAGCTGTGCTAGGTGTAGTCTCCACTAATGCATTTTATATCCACAGGTCTGTATTTGCTGAGGTGCAAGATGTCTGCCCTGAGGCTGATCTCTAACAGAACCTCCCAGCAGGCCTTGTCTAACTCTGATTACACCTGGGACTACGAGTACTATGAGTATGGACCAGTGTCATTTGAAGGTCTGAAGGCTCATAAGTGTAAGTTCAGTAGTGACACACTTCATGCAGCTCAGTTGCCTGCCCACGTGTTCCT
>VYZP01079446.1:1234-16126 GCA_013400635.1 Hypocryptadius cinnamomeus | reverse complement strand
TAAAGAGAAAGTTACTAAGCACTGCTAAAATGCAAAGGAAAGTTCTCTCCCCACTCCTGGAGTGAGGAAAGGCCTTGCACTAATTCTGGAATGTGAGCTTGCAATACACAGCCATTTACAGACGGCTGTGACAAAAACCCCCTAGCACTACTCTCATAAATTTTTGCTGGTGCCAAAGTCAGCTGGAAATTTTCTGCCTGAAAGTTGAGTTTTACTGTTCTTTAAAAACAAACAAATGAGCCTCTGGTACCTCTTCAAATAAAAGACAGATGTTTTCTATCACATCAAAGTGGTAGCTTTACTACCATGAAAAAATGCTAGCTTACTTTTTTAAAAATATTAGATACATTTATCAAAGAGAAAAAAATGCTGCAACTAATTTGCTTTGTAGGTGAGGTATGGTCCATGCAGTGTCTTTGTCAGCATGCATCAAATACATAAGTACATTCTCAAAGTATCCTGGAATGTGACGGTAGCTAACAACACCAAACAAATGGAAAAGAAGATCATTTTCAGGCAAAAAGAATATAGAAGGAGCTATAAAAACTAAAGCATTTGTTTTTTTAACTAAAGCAGGGAAACTTAAAGTAGAGAAAGAGCATAGTTTGAAAGTATTTGACAAATCTGGAGACTGTAATAAATTGTGAAATTGGGGTGCGCCCTTTTCTTTCCATTGCTTAATACAAAAGAGTTGATGTTGATAATATTACAGAATATTGCCCTGTGACCAGAACTAACAGTTATGAGCTTTAATGCACTATTCAGTTTCATTTTGTAATCTCTGTAATGACTTTAGGTGCCATTCATGCTGTTAACCCACACACAAACCAACCACAATGTTTTTTCAAATTATGGTTGACAGACTGTCTTTGTTTTGCAGAGTTTGGGCAACCAAGCAAACTCATATCTTTCCAGTATTTTTCTACAACTGTCTATTAGTTTGTTTGCCACTTTCAGCTGCCATCAACAACATCATTGTTCAACAGAGTAGATGGGATAGTGTGGTAGCTATTTCCTGAAGCTGTATTTTCATCACACTTGATGTAAGCATGTACAGGAATCTCTGATCCTATACAGATGAAGGTCTCATGTTCAACAATCATCTAATTCTAGTTTAGGTCATTCCATAATAGTTTTTTTGGTTTTTGGGGTTTTTTCCCTGCTGTATTTACTACAGGTAAGAAGAAATGAAATAAAGTGTTGTTGTAGAAAAGTTTTTGTTAAATTTGTACTGTTTGACATATGAGAAAAATGTATCTTGTAGTAAGAGAACCATTTTTAAATAACTGTTAGGGGATAGAAAGGAAAAATCTACAATATCCACAATGACATCTAAAGAGTGAATTTAATTTATTACACGTACATTTCCCATATGAAAATCAGGCTCTTTCACGGTAGCCAGGTTCTGAGAAGGACTTATGAAAGGACTGATCTCAGCTGAATAGCTAGTTATTTTTCATACAAGGAGCCACACAAGCACAATATATTTATATATATATATGTTTATAAATCATTTTGGGCAGGCTTCATTACCTTCCAACTGGAGAACCAAATTACTAGCAATAAAACATTAGACTAGACTAAAACATTATACTATATGGATGGCAAACACCACCTTTATTACAAAATGACATTTTAGAATACTTTAAAGCATTTGCATTTTTATTGTGACTGCTCGTTGTAGGCTTTCATCTATAAAACCAATTTTCTCAGACACCATCAGACCTTTTTCTAGAAGTGTCATCACATACTACAAAACCTATTAAAACTTTTCTGTTTTAATTTCTTGAACTGAAAAATTTTGTGGTTTACAAATCTGATATTGCTGGGAAATTCCAAGGCTCGAGGTGAATATAAAATCCCAATGAAAACCTGGAAATGTCTTCTTTCCCAGAATGGGAACCTGCACTGGCAGAATAAAGAAACAAGACATGAATTTTGTGTCTTGCACCTTAGGATGGTATATCACTAACATGTGGTTTGGGCCTGCTACTATTTGAGGAAGTAAGGGGAAGACATTTTTTGCCAACACATTTAAAAATATCTATGTCTAATTAGGAGTTTGGGAATTTATTTACAACCACATAAAAGAGTAATAAAGGAAGAGTATGGATGTAGTAAGTAATGCGTAGAATAACAGGAAAAGTATATCTAGCAGAATACCAAGATTTATCTTATTTAAATTGCTAACAGAAAATTGTATAAAGGTGATACTACTATCCTGTCTTTTCTCAAATCAGAGGCATCTAAACTTAGTGTAAAAAACCATGTTCTAAGTTGTTTGGGTTTGTTTGTTTGGTTGGATTTTCTTCTCATTAAGAAGTATAGGCAATAATTTGCTAATAAAAATGTAAATTGAAAAGTCTCTGTAAGAGAATTCACAGATCACAAAATAATATTTTCTGAATCTCTTTCCATTTTCATGTCATGAGTGCAATGGCAATGGAAACTGGGAAAACATTTGTCATCATGATTTTTTTTGGCCCTGGGCAAGTCAGTCAACATCTCTACTTCTGTATGCTCAACAGTGGAACAGAGATAATAAAGCTGTATATATACTGTAAATCCCTGAGAACTGGATTACAGCATCCTGCAGAAATACTTTTAGAAGGGATTAAAAAGCTTTGCAATGTGGCCCTGACACTTTTCAAGTATTGCAAGAAGTGCTGTGCCTCAGAGTTGGCTGCAACACCTGCGTTAAAAATCTGCAGTGCCTGGTAGTATGGTTTACCAAATGTGTATGGTATCAAGGAAAAAAGTCAAGACCTTTCCACTCATCTATAAAAAGGGTAGCTACACATCTGAATTAAGGTCATACAGCTTACCCGGGTTCCCCCTTTTTTCACTTTCTGTACCTGATCTCACACAAGAACCCTGGCAACAAATGTATGTGTCATAACCTCAGGATCCTTTACCCGGTGCTTCTCCCCCAGAGTTCCTTTACCTCACTTCATTCTTCCTCACCTCACCTCTCCTTTTTCATTGTGGCTTTCAAGTCTGGTAGAAAGAGCAGTGCAGAACCCTCATGCCAAGGATAAGGCTCATCTTCTTATATGTGTCTTAGAATATGCTGATTTCCTTTATGAATTTTGCATGAAGAACTTAATGTAAATGGAAAATACAATTACCTTCTCTCACAAAAGTGTTATGAGTATTAAATAGTTAATGACCATTAGGCTTTGTTAAGTATCATTTTGCAATTTTGATTTCTCAATCCTAAAGTGTTATTCTAGTAGGTATTGCACCTAATTATCTGTCACCCCTGTCTGGAGCAAAGGTCATATATTTTAGCTGGATTACTATTGCAGAATCTCCTTTGTCTCACAGCAAGGCTGTTACCTAATTTGGGATGAAACAATTAAACACTAAATGTTCTTTTCAGATCCCTTTGCAGACTTCAAGCTTTGAAGTGAAGCTATATTTTTGTATGGGATTCCTTTAAAAATAAATCATTTGAACTTCTAATGAAATTCTGGAATTCGTGTGACCAATAACTGGTAATGTTATGTGACCAGTACTGGTAGTAATATCAGACTGGTATTACTACCACCATGACATCAGTACAATTTTTTTTCCCTGGGAACTTAAGCTTTATTTTTAGGAACAGCAAACTGTTTAATAAAGCAGGTGTGTTCATTAAAGATGTTTAAGAGCAGGAGCAGGAAAGAAAATGATTGCATTATGTCAATGAGCACAATATCCTTTGCAACTTTTATCTTCTTTAATTGGGTTAAAACTTCCTTCCCACATTAGACCCTGCTCAGACATTTTTCACCACTAAAAGTTTTGTTATTTAAAGCAAAAATTGACACTACTTGCATGATAGAAATTAAGACCAAATTCAATCTTGGGAATATCTTGACAAGAACAAGTGTCCATTTCACAGAATTACAAAAATAGATAATCTATTTACAAAGTTATAAATTTCAAATGGAAAGCCTGCATTCCTTGCATCTTAGTGTATTATAAGAATTATATTACTATATTACATGCTGAGAAAATTATTTAACAAGTTACTTAAGAAAAAAAGTAGAGGAAAACAGAATGAATATGAGAAGAAACAGTATCCTAATAATCAACATCCTGTAATCTAATTGCAAAATAATCTGACCTAAGAGAACTGGAATAATCTGTACAAAAGCTTTTTATTCATGAATAATTAGTTTAAAAATATTTCTTGCTTAGTCTATACTATGAATATTTTTTCCTCTTAATTTAAGAAACAGAGGGTTTTTTCACAAGGGTATTTCTGAATTTAAAATTATGCTTCGTGGTGTATGAATCACATGTACTCAACCTTTAATTTCAGATTTTTTCATGGGCACTGTTTGAAAATTCTATTTTTATTCTATATAATCATAATTCAAAACATTATTCTGGTAGAAGAATGATCAAGGGTGAACAACAAGGAGCCTGAAGAATGAAATCACTGGATGGCAGAAACCAAGAAGGGTTTGAATTAATCTGCAGTAAGAATCCTCATTCTCCTGTGAAGAAAACCAGTTCCAAATCTGAACCTGGCTTCTAAAACCATCTCTCACTTTTATACTGAGCAAAATAAATTTTAAAAAATTGGATGAGTACTATCCCTAAGCACTGATGGCAAGGATATGTGGCTTCCTTACTGGGGCACAGCAGTGGTCTAACCCCACCTTATTGGCCTCAAGACTGGATGTGAGAGTGCTGAGCTGTGAGGTTTGGACGGAAGGGTCCCTCTGGACCTAACTGAGCAGTCATGGCCCTTTGTTGCTCCAGGGTGGTATAGACATGCTCTCACACTTTTCATGTGTAGATTGCTTTGGGCCCTCTCCTTTAAGCACATCACTGCACCTGGGTCTTGGATTGTAGTCCAATCTGCAATTAATAAAAAGTACAATTGAAAGATAGGAATGCTGTATCTCACTTCCATTTGTTCTCCAGATTTTCAGAAATCCCAGGCAGATGTTTTCATTTAATATAAGAAAGACATGCAAAAAGAAAAAATCAGTGTGTTTTCAAGAAGAATGTAGAACACAGTGTTGATTGAATGTTTTGAGCTTCCTTTCATACACTGTCCAGTTGTTACTTCACCAGTAATTTATTTTAAAACAGTCATCACATGGAACTCTTCAAATCAAGTCAACAACACTACCCATAGTATTAATGACTAATATGTGGTATTTAAACAGTGCTTGTCCTCTTCAAAGCATTTTGCAAATATTGATTTATGATCTACTGAAGAATAGGAAAACTTTGGGTGGACTACATTAATGTATAATCTTTGAATTAATTAAGACTTATAATGTCAGTCTTGCTCTTGGCACAATTCTGGGTATTTTTGTTGGAATTTGCCTAGGACTATTTTCACCCACTTTATTTGCTCAGGACTATTTTCACCCACTTTATTTGCCCATCTTCCTGGAAGGTACTAGTTTAAATCTGAAATGTTAATGTCTGGAGTAGCATTTTTTTTTTTTTATTATTCTATGTTTTTTTATTTTTATCTCTTAGATCCAGATCTGCTTTGCAGGTTTTGGACACACAACTGAAAGCAAAAACACACAAATGCATCTTGGGTGATTTAAACATTATCCTTCACACAGCTGATCAGCAACATCAATGGTGATGGGGCAGCTCTTTGGGGACAGCAACAGCTCCAAACAGGGAACATGAGTGAGGGCTGAGGGCAGGTGGGAAGAAGCATGTGTGCAAAGAGTTCACAGGGAAAATTTCCAGGTTACCAGTACTGCAGAAGAGCCAGGAAAATCACAGAGCCATAAGAATGAACTGTGCTCCTCAATTATCACCTGGAAACACAGCAGAATAAAAGACTACCAGAAAGCTTTTACCACCTGCTGTAGCCATCTTGTTCTATTCTTGAGACAGAGAATGGCTGTAGAGAGGACCCAGGGAAAACTCATTGGTGCGAATAACAGCCAAGGACACTGTTCTTTCAGGAGCTCCCAGAAATTCCCAGAAGAATAAACCAAGTAGGCCAATTTTTAGGTTTTGGGGTGAGTTTTTCTGTGTCTTGTCTTTGTCCGTCTTAACCATGATAAAATGTATAAAGTTCCTGCTCTGAGGCAGGCTGAATACTCCTACGACTGACTTAAATTTCCTTTCTTATATTAGATTTTTGGAAGATAGATTGACTAGATGGGAAAATGCCCTCATCTATTTCCTATCCACTCACAGATCCTCTCTTTTCTTTGACATTCCCTTCTATCATTGAACACATGTCACTTTAAGTGTAGATAGTGATCTGGGGAAATTTTTTTTTTTTTTTTTACTGCAATCTCCACTTTCTCCACTTGCATGTGCTAAGATAGACAATCTCATTTATACCTCCTTGCATGACCTATGTGTAAAGAGCCTTTATCTGCCTTTTTTTTTATTTTATGTCCCCTAGGATTATAGTCCAAATGAACTCAATCAATTGATAACTTCAGAATAGCCACCACTAATGGCCCAAGAATGCTTTTTTTTTTCTGGTAGAGCTGCACTACATCTCAAATGTTTTCCAACTATTTGTCAAAATATAGATAAATTATTCTTATAAATAGAAGCTGTTATCCTGGCCTTATTATTCTGAAAAAAACCCCAGTATTTTAATGCAGAATTTTCACTTAAGTAGTATACCTCTAGCTTTCTATGTAGTGGATTGGCATTGCAGTGCATCTTCTAAAATATTTTGCTATTCCCAGTGATGAAAATGAAACAATCACCTGGCAATTGAAAGGACAGACTTCAAAAATAAGATACCAGGTAGGAGGCAATAGTAGCTTTATCAACATATGTAGGCAGAGTACAGGTTTCCTTAGGAATAAACAAAGATCATATCTTTTCTTTGGCATTCCCTTTTGTCATAGAGAGTGTCCTTGTAAAGACACACAGCAATATAAGGAAATTTAATTTCTGCCTGACCATTTCAGGATTCAACTCATTACTGCAGGTTTGTTAAAAAAAATATGGGACATATTTTTGTCAGCTCCAAAGAATACAAAGATTAAAAAGAAAAAAAAAAGAAAAAAAAAAGTTTTTCTGAGCATTAGTGTGCATTTTTTAACAGTATTTTAAACAGTTGGGGTTTTTTTCTAAATTTTACAAGCATTTGCTTTAATACAGAATATAAAACAGTCAGTTTGTAAGGAAATACTGTTTTTCAGTATTATACTATGTCTTTTTCCTTCAGATGGAGAATTGCCTGTTTAATGCTTCTGCAGATTCTGGTACACCTTAATTTCTCCAGCTTCTGCCCTTCTGCCCTCCATGATCACAAAATCATGAGATTTTTAAACTCTTGCTTCAGAAAGTTAAAAAAAAAAACAGGCATAGTCTTTTTCTGAAATCTTCCCATCACAGTTGAACACCAAACAAGTGACAGGCAGCCATGAGAGCAGCACTCTTTTCCTGACTCTTTGAGTGAACCTGTTGGAAATTTCACAATGGCATTCAGTTGCCAAATAAAAGCATGGACATCCTTTTTCTTTGTGGTTGTTACAAGGTTTAGTAATCATTGCAAAAGATTTATACCTATACTTATCCTGAAACAATCTGTTGCTCCACTCCAAACATGCAATATATATGCTGTTTCTTATACTAATATTTTTTATCTCCTGCTATTAACTATTCAATCTAACCAAATAGATTGAAGATTTATTTTTTTTTTTGCATCAGTTGAGTTTCTTTCTTCCCAATCTTTCACATAAATGAGACAACAGGTAACTATAAGCAACCGTCAAACATCTCTTAACTAACAAAATTTTTATATACCTGATAGTTACTGTTAGTTCCAACAAAGGCAATTATTCTTTTCTGGCACAGAAAAAAAAAAGGAAAAATATTCACTATACTGCAGTGTAGTTCAAAAGTCCAAATGAATTTTTAAAGTTTTGTGCTTAACATTTAATTGAAGTTTAGCTGACAACTTGGTGGTCTGATCTGAGTACTTGTTCTAGCCTTGAGTCTTCATCATGCATATGTGTTTAGGAGATACCAGGCAAATAAATATGTAAAGGCTTTTTGCTCTTTGTTGCTACTTCCTGGCAATAGTCCCATTCCTGTGGCAAGATCCTACACCTAGCTCTTTCATCAATGGACCTACAACACTTTAGACACAAGATCATTTCTTTTCCATCACACCTTTGACACTCATAGCTCATAGTAACCCTGCTCACTGTTTCCTTCGGGTATACACACACACTAAAATAATGTTTGGTGTATCACCATAACTTTTCAAGGTACAAAAATGTCAGAAGTCCATCTGTGGAATGAAAAAAAGAAGATAGTAGAGAGAAGGGAAAGAACTTGTATGTAGATTTGACTGAAACTTAAATAAAGCACCTACAGAGAGTATGGTTTTCCTATTGGAAGTTAATACTTTACTACCTGAAGTCCTTCTTACTTTCAATGCTCTGTGTAGAGAGACCTGATTACAATATTAGTTCTAATTTAAACATTTCATTCAGGTGGGTAAAATCAAGATGAATCAGGGCTCTGGAGCTGATATTTTTTATTGCTTATGCTATAAAGCAAGCTTTGGAAACACTGTTGGAGTTCTCTCCTCTCACAAGCTCCACCTTCAAAAGAGCTTGGGCCTGAGCTTCTAATGGCTCCAAACCAGTATTTTCCAAGTTTGTCAAAGATTTTCCAAGTGTGGAATTTCAACACACCCACCAGTTTATACGTTGAAGTTTTCTCCAAAAAAAAATTAAACCCTCCAGTTTATGAACACAATCTGAGTTTCTCTGAAGGTATAGTCTTCAGTCCAAGCACTAAATGTATGACCTTTGTCTCTAAGTTGATTTGTTTGTAATACAGCAAATACTTATAAGACAACTGGATACAAGACAGAAGTCTGTATATGCATTAAAAGTTTCATTTAGGTAACAAAATTCTGAATTCATATTGGAATTTTTTCTGTGTGCACTAGTCTTTAAAATAAAAATGTTAAACTTGGAATGTTTTTCTTGGAAAGAAACCAACCCACCAAACACCCAAAGAGTTCCCCCCACTTACTTCCCCCAGTGAGCTGTTACAGATATTGTTATAATTCAACATAACCTTTCAGATCATTGAAATGCCGGGGTAGCCTTCAGAAAGATCACAGTGTTCCCTGCCTCCAGCGCCTTGGCAGCACTGCCTGCCCGGCTCGACGCGCTGCTCCGCACGCGGGCAGGGAGCGCGGCGGGGGAGCTGCCATCACTCAGCGCTGGGCACATGGAGCGTCCCTGCTGCAGGCACCTGCCTGGCCACAAACAATAGCTCATAGTAACCCTGCTCACTGTTTCCTTCGTGTACACACACACACTAAAAAAATAGAAACTCTGGCTTTGGTGCCAGCCCAGACGTGTATTTCTAAAGGTCAGTTTAATTCATCAGAAATAGTTGAAAATATGCCAGTTGAAAAGATGCCTTTCCACTGGGTCTTTTTGCTCTTGTGGACAAATGTTTCCTAATGTTAAATACCTACATAAAGGGCAAGTTCTCTCTACAGAACTGCACAGTGCCTATACTACTGATACTGGGCTCTCACCTCTCACCTAGACTTTTCTGCTGCACTGGAGTAATAGCTCAAATATCAAGCTCAATACACTTCATGAGAGACTGGGGAGATGTGTCTCTTTTCTCACCAATATAAACTTGGAAATAAATGGTGGTATTACCTCCTTTATCACAGTATAATGCTAGTGTTTTAGCAACATCCATAATATCAACAGTCTGTCACGCTGTCTAGCACATACATGCCGTGGAAGTACAAAGGGGATTTGGAGATCTAAGATGAGCACTGGCTAGTGAGGTGTTATGTAGAGGAGGACAGAATCTGGAGCACCTTATTTTGACTCAAAGTTCACACCAACGCACTAAAACTCTGCCTCTGTATGAGAGAAAGGCAATACACGAAAGGCATGGGGGGACAATAAGCACAAACTAGTCATGAGTTAGAAATCTCATCTGCTTGGCAGGCTGCCCAAGACTCTGGTTAACTCAGAAAAAGGAATAAGTCACTGGGACTTTGAATCTGTTTCTGGGAAAAATATAGCAATGATGACAACAGTAATATGAGCAGGAACTACATATTTATTTGCACATTCTTGTATATATTATATAACAGTGCATTACAAACACATTAATTTGTAAAGACAAAGGATTTCCTTAATTTTTAATCATTTACTTAATGGAATGTTTCTGACAAATCAATAGTATCTGCGTAATATTCCTGTAGATCTGTTTTTTGGAATTTTTTTTCAGAAAGGTAGAGCAGCAGCTGAAAAAAAGAAAAATGCATCTTTAATAAAAAATTTGTTATCATTGTATTGTAAATTTGTTATCATTGTATTGTAAATTTCTTTTTGCAATTGCCAGAGTTTTAAAAGAAGTAGATATGCATAAGAGATGTGAGGATAAGGAGCAGAACACAGGAATTAACTTTGGTAATAAGAATACATCTAAATCTTATGGTTAGGTCTGAAAGGGATCAAAAGAAAAGGTCACAGTACCATTTTTCTAATGAGTAATGAGTAAATATGCTAGAACATCAACTGCAGAAAATCATTAAATTTAGGTGCCGTTAGATTTAACTACACAGGTCCTCATACCAAAAGCTAAAATGTGTTATACATTACTTAAGATTTCTGTATTTTTTGTTTGCAAACAGGGCAGTTAAAAAAAAAAATTCTTCCTGAGCAATAGAAAAACCTGAAGATTGTACACAGAAGCAATCACAGATTCAACTCCTGAAAACAACTCTTTGTATGCATTAAAGTAACCACTTTAGGAAAGGTGGTGCAGGATGGTTCTAACAGTCCTCAGGTGAGTCTAATGATGCAACTAAACATCAGTTCTCCTCCCAGCTCTTTCCAGCTCCTCACCTCTGTGCCTGTGCCTCCAGGCCCTGCTCTGCTCTGCAGAACAGGCATGCCTTGCAGACACTGCAGCTCCTGAGCTCCAGCACTATTGCATGCAGCACTTCTGGGACCAGCAGCATGAGAGCAAACACACCACACAGAGATACTGCCTGTACTAAGAGCACTCAAGGAATTTTGACATACGTATAGCTTTCACAAGAATAATGTTTGGTGTATCACCATAACTTTTCTAGGTATTTGGATAATTGGCTATTCATAAAAGCCATTTCATGTCTGGGATACCAACATCCTTTAGTGATGAGTTGGCCATAGGACTGTTAACACAGCAATTCAAAACCTAGACTGAAAATTATTATGAGCAGGTTTTAGTTTCATTGCCTTCTATGATTCTTTAGCATAACTATTCATATGTCTATTTATACTCATGAACATGTCCTGGAATAACTTTGCCACTATACTACAACATCCTCATTGTAAATACTTTCCAGCAGGAACAAGAGAAGCCAGTTTCCCAGCCAAGAAACCAGACTTCAGCAGGAAGTGATCTCAGCAGGCATATCCTTCATTTCTGGAGTTATTTGCTTGAGCCAAAAGTCGAATGAGGACACATCTAAGCACATAAACTAGTGTAAAGAAAATGTGCTGCAAATTAAAGGGAAATCAGTCAACAGAGGAAACGCAAAGTACATTAGGCTCTCTTTCTTTTGTCAACCATACACGCTTCTGTAATTAAAATAGCAATATTTTCTAATTAACATATTGAAATAATAAAGCATTATTTACCTCTAAAAGTCTTTCAGATATTCTACTGTGATCTAAACACATATGTGGATTGAGGGGTGTGCTAAAAAAAAGTCTGTCTTCAGATGAAGGTTGGAAAATCTTGAACAATATAATGTGAAGAACAGTAACATACACACTGAATTCCTGCCAGGATGCAAAGGTCTTTCCTTTGCATGTTCGTTATGCTTGAGACAGTATGCAAAAGGCAAGTTACAAAGACATTAGACAGTGACGACTGCAAACCTCAGAACATATAAATATCTTACTGATTTGTGACTGCTCCTTTTGCTTTTTTTGCTAAGATTAGATGACAGATTATGAATCAGGGCTTCATAAGTATCTGACAGTTTTTAAGGTATTTTTTTTTAAATACCATGATTACAATTATTTTTCCATAGGATATCTACTTATTTAGTAGTGATGATGGAAAGAAACTTCAAATACTGTAATTGATACTTTGTGGTTTCTATCACTCATTATGGAGCCCTGTATTTCCTGTACATCATGCACCTTGTAATACATTATCTATTTCTTTGTGATTTTTTTTTTTTTCTGTGTATAATACCTGAATATACTGGAGATGGTCACGAAAACTCTTGACAGCACCTCTGTCAGATTTACTGGCATTATTATTTCCACATCTCAGGGACAAGACTACTATTGTTAAGAGTCCAATATATGCCTAAGGAAAGTGTTTATCTTCATCTAGCTTTCACCTAGTCCTTCACCCTAATCTCCTTGTCATTTCTGTACTTCCTTTAGCTTTTCACAACTGTTGATTCCACACATAGATGTGTCCTCCCTTTCTAGGCAGCAATACAGGAAACAAAGGACAAGTTCATATCTATTTTCTAGTACCTAACATTACAATAGTTCCTGACAGCTGAAAGCGGCAACTGACATCTTCCAGTCCTGGATTTTTACATGCCCAGTTCAAATCAAATATTCAGATAGTTTCCAAACACCAATAGTCTCTATTGTGAATGTGGCTCCAACAAGACACTTGAGATTTAAGGTTCACAATTTGGCCAAATACCCACAGGTGTCACATCAAGTGTATTTCTGACATCAGAATGACCTCACTGTATTTTTTGACAGAAGCTGCAACTCAGTGCAATGCTTACTGACATTGGCAATTAGATGCTGTTTACCCATCATCAAAAAGACCCAGATAAATCACATTTGATTGAAACTTGTTTCCCTTTCCATCACCAGTGTAATTACATGGGAGGCAACATTTTAGATCAAAGAGTTAAAGTTTGGCAGAATTACAAGCAAATGAAATTCTAGAGTTGAAATTATTGAACAATTTTATATGACTTCTGTGGCTAAAACAAAAAAGCTAGAAAAAGCATTAAAAGTGCCAGAAAAAAATAAACTTGTCTGATAACTGTAGAGGAAATAAGTCAGAAGAGAGTGAAGAAATTAATAAATACCTTTTACTGAAGTCTTTAAAGATAATAAAATTCCCAGTTGTAACATTTTGATTTTAAATTTAATTTTCTGTCTCAATTTTCCTATATTATTATAATATAATAGTTCACTCTTAGAGACTTTTATGACACATGTATGTCCTTTTTTGAATACATTTCATGCTTAATATAGACATAATTGTGTAAACATATTTAATCATTAAAACTCTTAAATGAACAATGATTCATTCTAAATAATAACATTTATAGCTAACTTTACAAAACTGCTGAGGAATAGGACAGGAAAAGAACAAAAATGTATTGTACTGATTTGCAACATAAATTTCTTTTTTCATATATTTAAAGAGCAGTGAATGATTTATAAAAAATCAGCAAAAAAGATTGGCAGAGTGTATCACAATACTGAATTGTGACATCAGCATTTGTTTCCTGCTGAGGAACAGACACTTCTTGCGTATTAAGATTTATACAAATGAATTTCTTTTGACTTTATTAATTTAATCCAGGTTCTTATTGATGGTGAAATAATATGTTAAACTATTTGTTCCCCCAGAACTTCCAATCCGAAACCCTTATTTTAAGGGTTACTCAAATCTTACAAGAATCTATTGAGAGCAGAAACCAAAAGGGTATTTTAATCCCTCATGCAATATTTCTGATAGCTTTTTTTACACGTAATCCACATTGAACAGTTGTGCACAACAGTAGTGAAAAATCTGTTAATTTATTATATGAATCCAATAACAATATTTCCTCCTGGCATGTAGTTCCAATGATTGGAATTAAGTAGCAAAAAATGGGAAAGGAGTAGGGAAAGTGGAGAAAATACTTTCCAGAAAGAAAGAAATAATGCTTTGAGATTTGTACATATTCTGGAAGATTAAAATAAAGCAAGAAGAAGATAAATGAGGAAAACAAAGCTAAACGCTCTTGTAATCCTTTTTATTCAAATGGCTCTTCATGGAAATTTAATTATGTCCTTTTTTTACCCATTCAAGGGCTTAGGGCTGGACACTGCAAACTAAGACATTTTTACAATATCAGGAGTCATGGCTGTACTAGCTTAAGCTGGTTAGTACAGATAGCAACAGGAATGAAGATGAGACATTAATTTCAGAAAAGTCTGTATAGAACTGCCAAGAGCTATAAGAAAACATCCATGTATTTTTCTACTGCTGAAGTTTGTGGCTTATATTATCACTAAGTACATTAAAACCAGCACAGATATCATACTCTTCTGTTCACTGCACAGATGTACAAAAGCAGGAGTACACAACCTGTCCCTGAGTATGACAACTCATTTCAGCTGTATTGCTTCCATCTGTCTCTCCTCCTTCTCAATGGCTCACCAGTTACCAACCAGGAGCAGCAGCAGATTTAATGCTCTGGCTCTTGCCAGCTTCTTTCTAATGCCATTTTTCCTGGGAAACTATGGTATCCACTCCAGCACACGACCAAGTTGCAAGTGTAACTCTCACAGGACATTTAGCAGTTCCAGCTGTCCCAAAGGACTCAACAGACCAACAGGCTGAAGAAAGATGGTGTCCAAAATCAAGCTGCTGTTCCCAGAATAATTAATCTTTCACACTGCCACTTCTTTTTCAGCGATTAAAATTCTGTTGAGAAAGAAAGTGGTCAGGAAAAAAGTCAAAATACTGTTCAAGTAACAACATGCCACCTCTGGCCACTCTTTTTTCCAAAAACTGTACAAATGGAAAGATGTGTTGCTTTCACATAAACATACACACATATATGGACAGTAGATCAAAGTCCAGAGTTTCCATATGTGACACATCCAATCATGAGAAAAAAAAAAGTATCATCATGGT